>VBSM01003185.1:9970438-10011421 GCA_008086735.1 Cheirogaleus medius
AAGGCATGAAACTATAAGAATTCTAGAAGAAAATGTTGGAAAAACTCTTGTAAATATATTCCTAGGCAAAGAATTTATGAAGAGGGACCTGAAAGGCAAGGCAATCACAGCAACAACAAAAATAAATGGGACTTGATTAAACTAAAAAGCTGCTGTGCAGCCAATGAAACAATCAATAGGGTGAATAGACAACCTACAGAATGGGAGATAATATTTGCATGCTATACATCCAATAAAGGGGTAATAACCAGAATCTACAAAGAACTCATAAAAATCAGCAAGAAAACATCAAACAACCCCACTAAAAAGTTGGCAAAAGACACGAACAGAACTTTTTTCAAAAGAAGATAGACTAATGGCCAATAAACATATGAAAACGTGTTCAACATCTGTAATCATCAGAGAAATGCAAATCTAAACCACAATGAGATATTACCTAACTCCAGTGAGAATGGCTTTTATCAAAAAGTCCCAAAAGAACAGATGTTGGTGCGGATGTGGAGAAAAAGTCCCACACTCCTGGTGGGACTGCAAACTATTACAACCTCTGTGGAAAGTAGTATGGAGGTACCTCAAAGAACTAAAGGTAGACCTACCGTTTGCTACAGCAATCCTGCTACTGGGTATTTACTCAGTGGAAAAAAAAGACGTTTTGTAAAAAAGACACTTACACTAGAATGTCCATAGTAGCACAATTCACAATTGCAAAGATGTGAAAACAACTCAAGTGCCTGTCAATACATGAGTGGATTAATAAAATGTGGCAAATGTATTCCACAGAGTACTGCTCAGAGATAAAGTGGTGAACTGATACCTTTTGTAACAACCTAGATGGAACCAGAGACCATTCTTCTAAGTGAAATATCGAAAGAATGGAAAAACACTTCAGGTACTCACTACTAAATTGGAACTAATGGATCAATACTTACGTGTGTATATGGAAGTAAAACTCAAGGGAAATCAAGTAGGCGTGAGGAGGGGATGGGTAAATTCACACCTAACAGGTACAATGCACGCTATCTGGGTGATGGACATACTCATAACTTTGACTCAAACTGTACAAAAGCAAATTATGTAACCAAAAGTTTATTTCTATCTCTTTAATATTCTGAAATTTAAAAAAGAGTTTTGATAACCTAATTAAATCTTCATTATCATAATTCAGGCACTTTAAGTACAAAATTCAATCAATATTTGGTGAGATATTTGGAGTGAACGGAGAATATTTAGAGTCATCACTCCCTTGGGAATTGCTTTTCATAATCTCTTCCCTTTCACTAATGGAGACTTTAAAAATTCTCTAACAACATCTGCTTCCCCTGCAGTAGCAGCTATATCCACAGAGAGCTTTGTATATGGGCATATTTTTATATCAAAACTGGTATGTCAGGGCTTCTTTTAGAAGATAAAAATAATCACTTTTGAAATGTTTGTGTTTTGTTTATTATTATCTCTTGTAATTAATCTTTCTGGCTTTGTTTTTTATTTTCCTGATTGGAGTTGATAGGGAAAGGATAATTAGTAGACTCTGAAAAGAAAACACGTCATTTTGTATGCTCCCTCTCATTTTGTCTCCACGAATAAATAAATATATAAATGGGAAGGGGAGGATGAAAGAAAAGAAGCAAAAACAGCATACATATCGGAAGTTAATTATTCATCCTGGATCCTGACATAGACAGAAATCTTTTTTTTTAAAAAAAAAACAAAAAAGGCTTGCCTCTATGTCCTGCAGTAAAAGTGAATATTAGCATGAAAGGATGTCATGTGCAAAAGCAGTGAAAGATTAACCTTGAAGTTAAAACAGAATCAAGTTCCCATGAGATCGTTAAAAACATGTTAGACACAATTACAAATTCTGGTCTTCTAGTCAGTGATCACCTGATTCTTGAAATGGTTTTAGGGACAGCAGTGTGTGGTTATGAATGATGGTTATGAAATCTAAATTATATTGATTCATAGTTCCATGATTCTATGTTTACTCTGTGTTTGATAACAAGAGGAACTATTCTTTATACCGGAAGATGATGTTGATTAGCATGCCCTAATTTTTCTCTAAGTCCTGCTGGAGGTACTGATACAGAAGAAACAGAAAATTATTCTTGCTCACCTTTTAAAGATTCCTTTGTCTCACCCAAGCATTATTATTGATTGAATCCCATTACTATGCTCACACTGAGGTCCTATAAACCATGCCTGTCTTTCTCCCTTCTGGCCTATTTGGCTCAGATCCGCCTTTACATGGGCAGAATTGAAAAAGGAATGTGGGTTCCTACCTCACTTTTGTCTTTACTTCTCAAGGATCAGAATTCTCCCAACACACAATTTACTTATTAAAGGAGAAACTTTTCCTTACAGAGCTGCTCTTTTTAAGAAGCAATCTGATGTTAAGCAAAGCTTTGCTTTGGTCAGTGAACTTCATTCTCCAATGGAATGTATAATTCATTCATTTGTTCACAAAGATTTATTAAGCCCCTAGTATATACCAAGCACTAGATTAATTGTCTCTCTTGTTCATTCCCTTTGTCCTAGCAATGTTTCACTTCTTATGAAGCTTAGCACCAAGACAGACTTTGAACAGTAATTATAAGATTGAAGATGTTATAATGTGGGAAGTATACATGCCATCAGAGTGTACACAAGGGACCAGTGAAGGCCTCTTGGAAGAAGTGGCATTTAAGCAGAAATCAGAAGGCTTAGTAAGAATTGGAAATGTTAAAAGTTTCCAAATGTTAAAAGGAAGGATTATGCAGAAAGAACAGCTTATATGAATTCTGTGAGGTGAGAGAGAATGCGAGTCACTGGCAGAAAAACAGTTCCTTATAGCAAACAAGTGCTAAGGGTTGACGCTCTAGAAATAGACATGATTCACATCATGGGAAACTTTATAGTAATGCCAAAGATTTGGTCTTTTTCCTAAGGGTCATGACATGTTTTTAAGTTGGAGAGTGACATTTGCATTTCCAAATTCTCTCTGGCTATAATTGTAAAAACAGATTTGAGAATTGCAAGATTGGTTGCAAAGAATCCAGTTATGAAGTTATTATAAACCTCTGGTTCCAGCAACATGGCAGAATAAGACAGCAGAAAAAATTTTTTTAAATATCTAGACATTCTGAAAAGAAAAAATAGTTTAAGAAAGTATGTGTGGTCATAAGAAAGACAGATGACAGAAATGAAGAAAGAGCAAAAATCTCAAAGAAGCCAGCAAGTGAGGCAGCACTATGGCTGCCTGAGGGAGTTTACGTGACTTAGTTATTCACAGCTTTGGGTTTCAATGCCCAAGCAGGAACAAAGGTGTTGTCCAGAGCCTGAATGAGACATGAGATTGGAACTAAGATCTTAAAGGGCTGCAGCCTGAAGGAAAAGGTGAAACAGATTAAAATTCTACCCATCAGCAGATGGACACAGGAAGAAACTTTGATTCCTTGTCTTAAGTTGGTCTTGAGAAGGGATGTTCTCATATGAAAGTTTTAACTTCTGGGCCTTCATCTGACACAGATTTGGAGTTGATATTTATACTACCAATCTGGACCAAAAACACCCAGGAAACCAAACAAAAAATTCACCTTTAGAAATGTTCCCATAACCCATACCACGAGAATATTCATGGAAAACCAAAAGCCTGCTAAAAGATAGTCTCAAGAACAAACTTTGAAATTTTAGAAAATAGTCTATTATGGATGAAAATCACTGGACATAAAAGTCCACATAATTAAAACAAAGAATTCAGAAAAATTGACATTGTGGAAGGGAATATGAAATGAGTAGGTATAAATAACTTAAAAGAAGGAACAGACTCTAAAAATAAGACACTAATAAAAATGATAGAGGAAATTTAGAGAGAAAATCTAGGAATGAAAGATAGTTACTTAAATTAAGTCAATAGGCAGGTTAAAAATTCTATTAAAAATAGCTATAAATAAAATTAGCTAGAATTTGGATCTAAGAAAATTACCCAGAATGCAGCATAGAAACCTAAATAATGCAAAAGAAAAGTTAAGAAAAATAAAAGATGGAATAGATAGAAAAGATAAATAGAAAAGATAGAATATGCAAGACAGAATAAAAAGAATATGCAAGATCAACATATCCAATAGGATATGATTTGTCAGGTCCAGCATGAGGCATAGACATACGCTTCTTGGGTAATTTAGATGTGCATACAAATTTGGGGACCGTTGTACTATTAGATGTAGTCCTTTTCTTTCTTGATAGAAGCTTCCAAATGTCACAGGAAAGAGGCATAACAAAGAATGTCAAGTAAATATGAGCTACCACATGATGTTGAGATCTTAGAGATTGCAAAGGAAGAAGCAGGCTCTGTAGCTAAGAGTGGTCTGTGATGGCTTCCTGTAGAAAGATGGATGACCTCACTAAGAGAGATTCCATAAAGCAGGAATGAGATGAGAAAAATTGTGGGGTGAAAATGACAGTGATTTCAAATGAGATGAATATTTCTTGGTTTTGATAAATGTACCATGGTTGTATAAGATGTTAACATTGGAGGAAGCTAGGTGAAGGGTATACAGGAACCCTCTGTATTATCTTGCAACTCTAAGGCAAATCTAAAAAAGTCTTCAGTAATTGTAGGAATGCATGAGGGTGTGTGTGTCTGTGTGAGAGCTTATATGTATTTGTGATAAAGAACACAGCTGTGAAGGAGAAAATGAAAGAACTGTTGTAATTCTCCTGTTACGATTGAGGGAATTGATGCAGAAAGAACAAGGGTTTTTCTGAAGTCACACAGCCAGTTAGAAGCAAAGCTGTAAGTAACCCACTCCAGTGCTCCTTATATAAAATAAAACAAAGGGTGTGAGCTTGAAAAGTTGGGAGATATCTGAATAGAGAGTATTTAAGACCAAATACATTGTTGGTAAATTTATGCTCATTATTATTTCAGACTGTATAAGTTAAACCATGGGAAGTAAACTTCTAAAAATGATTTATGTCAAATTGAACAAATTGAGTTAAAATATACTCTTCCCCATAAATACGTGCAGGATGGTTTACCATATGCAAATAATGCTCTGGTTTTAATCAGCAACATATTGCATAGCAAATGCTAACCTGTGACATGGTCCATTAAAATTAATTGGTAAACATGACTGTATTTTTTAGAACATAATTGCAACATTTATTAATGAAGGCATGAAATGGCCTTCCATACTATTCTGTCTGCCAATGGGGATTTCATAAAGGCATTAAATAATGTCATTACAGGGTCCACGGTTGAGCCCTGACATTGCATTTTAGAATGTTATTTTCATAGTTTCTTGGAGATTAGGAATGATATAGGTTGAAAAAGTCAACGTAAATATGCAGCAAGGAAAATCATATGTATATAATACAAACACATAAAATGCATATGTGTATATATAATCTGTAGATTTAATCCTCCTTTGCTTGACTAGTCACTAAAGTATTCTAAAAATATTTTATATATTTATATAATAGCTATCATATAGAACTTTCTGTGTGCCAGGTACAATTTTAAGCCTTTCAGATGTATCGACTCATAAACTACAGGAAATGCCTGATTTGTAAGTAATTAGTTGATAGACCACATCCTCATTCTCTGTGCACAGGGGAAGTATTCCCCTTTCTACTTGGTGGAAGAGTGTTTAGTAGGGAATAAGTCCTGTGGAGCCAAAGAAGGCAGCAAAAGGGAGCAGTGAATGAGCTAGGGTATAGGGAATAAATGTGTTCTTTAGAATAGGCTAGTCAAGAAAGCCCTCACTGAGGTGAGACTTAAAGTTGATAGAAAGCCAGCCTTGTGAGTTCTGAAGGAAGATCATTCCAGTCAGAGGGAACAAGACAGGAGCTGGCCTGGTGTGTCAAGGAAACAGCAATGATCCACAGGGTCGTGGGGCATGGGGGATGAGTGGGGAGGCAGAGAAAAGAATAGAACAGTTCAGTTGGGGGAATGATGGGGAGAGATGATCATGGGATCTTGTAAGCTATCATAAGGACTTTCATTCTTGCTTTGTGTGAGATGGCCAAACCTTGGAGAATCTTGAGCAGCACAGTGGCATTAACTTACTAACATTTTGCATGGTCACTATGGTGCTTCTGTCGGGAAAAGACTGTACAGAGGCAAGGGTGAAAAGAAGGGAGGCCAGTTAGACCACTGCAAGTAATTACAAGAATGTGATAGGAAATGCTGATGGTTCTACCAAAGTAGAAGCAGTTCATAGGTCAAAGTGTTGATTTGCTGAAGGATTGGTTGTGAGGTGTAAGAGAAGGAAGAGTCAACAACGCTAAGAATGCTGGCCTGAGAAACAGAAACCATCGAATTGCTACTACCAGAGATGAGGTAGGAGAAAATGCTGGGGAAAATAGCAGGAATCCAGTTTTGTACATGTAGATATATTAGCATATCAGTCAGATGCCAAGTGGAAATCTTTAGAAGAGAGTTGAAAATGGGAGCAATGGTTAATTTCAAAATATGCACAATCCTAAAGAATTGCAGGATGGCCAGAAAACACTGGGGAAGGTTTTTTTTTCTTATAATATAATGAAATTGGTGGAATATGGAGCATTTGGGGACATGGTATGAGAGTTTTGAATAGGCTGCTGAAGATGAACTGAAATTTTCACTAGGACTTAGCGACCTAAAAAGAAAGACAAGGAAGCAAAGATAGAGAAGAACACAAAAGACAAGCTTTAACCACTTTAAACATTGCTCTGAAAGAAAAAGAAAAAACTGCCTGTCTTGTACCTCACCTCTGAAGGCCATGGGCTTCTGCCCCATCCACTTTCCAGAATTCACACTAATACTAATAGTTCACCTTCTGGGGATCTTTGGTCTCTCAAGAAACCAATAGTTTCTTGTAAATTATTTCTATGGATAATTCCAAACAATGCCCATCTTACTTGAAAATATGGCACTGCCTCGATTTTAAAAGCTAAATCATCCCTAATTATACAGTTTTGTTTAGATTTCAGATTTCAGTGTCTCTTGCAGCTTTTTCCTCATATAGCTGCCACTAATCCTTAGAGGGCACAGGTTCACTGCAGATAGGAGGGTCATGGGGCTTCACCATGGGGTTAGGGGTAAGACTGTCATTCCCCAAAACCCCCCACCTTCTGGGAATCGAGTGCTCCACCACTGGTAGGTTTGGTGACAACTCAGAGTCCTACCTTCAGCCCTATTGTCTTCAAAACTTCAGTTTTTCATTAATGAATTAATTAGAATTTTGTTTAGGGAGAATTCTGTGACACCGCTTGAGATAATTGGAGGCATCCTGGGGAGTTGCAGAGCCAGAGTCAGGGATCTCTTCTCTGAGATCATTTCATCTGAAAACTGAGAAAATTGACAAAAGAAAAATAAATGACATATGGAGTCTTAGGCAACTGGAAAAAAAGTCTCTATTAAGGTAAAAGTAAAAGCACAGATAATTAATGATACATAATTATTAACCCAGTTTTGATGGTTGTCTGAATGACTTAAAATGGAGGCTTAGGTCTCAGAGTCATATATGGGCTGACCTTGTTCCAGAAAGAACTTATGGAGACTGGATCTAGGAGGTATTATGCAGTCACTTTGCCTTGAATGTATAAGCTTTTGGGAGGCACAGTAGGGAAGGCCCCTAATTTTCCAGCAGAGATGATGGAAGGATGGTTATTATCAACCTAGTGCTGCTTCGCTTATTCCCAAATGTAAATATGAATCTCCATTATTCATGGCAGTCTATTAGGGCTTATATTTCACTCTTCACTCCTCCACCACAATGCCAGAAAGAACCCCATACAGAATGAATAATTGCTAAACTGGAACATGATTTGCAAAGCTGTAGACTTTTATTTTGATGCCCTCTGGCAAATGTCATAAAATTTTAACAATTTAGACTGTTTTAAGGGCTTCCTTTTGTTAAGACTTCAACCTTGTAGTTGGTCCACCAGATTTTTAGCCTAGGTCAAAAATCAAATAACACAAGTCAGGCAATGAAGCTAACTTTGCTAAGGAAGAAAGGAAAGGGCACCATAACCCAAACTCTTGGTTAACCCCAATAGTCATTTGATAAATATAAAATCCAGGAGAAAACATCAGATGGTCAATTTACGCCTGATACTGGCCAACCTCCCACTTCTTGCCCTATCCCCCTCTCCTACAGGGCTTGCTATTCTCACCTTTAGCCTGGGGAGAAGATTGGGTGACAGAATAGAGTAAGTTGTGCTTTATGATCATAAAAAGTTTTGATTTAAAATCATCTTTATGGGTGATGAGAACTCATAAAAATTTTACAATAGAAAAACATCTTAGTATCATCCAGTCCAACTTCCTCATTTTACAGATGAAAAAAGTAAAGTCAAGGGGAAAAGAGTGACTTGCCTAAGATTAAAACAAACAAAAAAAAACCCAACTGGTTAAATGGAATGCCACTGTGCAATAAAAAGGGAGGAAAAATTGATACTCACAACAATCTGGATGGGGAATGTATGTTTCCAGGGATTTATGCTAGTGAAAGAAGCCAATCCTGAAGTGTTACATACTATATAATTGTATTTATACAACTTTCTTGAAATAACAATATTATAGAAAAGGAGAACAGATTAGTGGTTGCTAGGGGTTGAGAGTGGTAGGTAGATGTCTCTATAAAAGGGCAACAGGAGGGATTTTTATGGTAATGGACATGTTCTCTATCTTGACTGCATCCATGTCAATATCCTAGTTGAGATATTGTACTATGGTTTTGCAAGATACTAGTGGGAGAAACCGGATAAAGATATATAAAGGGCATATGGGATTCTTTATCATTTCTGAAAAAAATGTGAATACATCATTATTTCAAAATGTTTAATTTTTAAATAAAAGCATGTTTTGAAAAAACTGATTGTTATATTTACAATCATTCATGAAATGTGCTATGTCTTGATTTGCTGATGGTTACAAGGTTGTGTAAGTTTTCAATATTATCAAACTGTATCTGGACACTTGTAGGATACAAATTTTTTCCCAATATAAGAATAAATATATGATTGTGAAACTGCAAATGTCTGAAGCAAATTGTTGCTCCAGCATTTGGGCTTGAGACGGAAACATACATAAACATGTTTCTGAAAACATATTTTCCTCTGACTTGCTTTCTTAGGACAATAACATCCTGTTTTTGTATACTGCCACCATTACCCCACAAAAGCAAGTTAGAGACAGAACAGGGTCTACAACATAGACATTATGACTCTTATAATAAGAGTGCCTTCCCCAGGACTGGGATGAAGTATCTCAAAGATGGCTTCAATTCATGAGTTACACTCCACAGGGTTATAGACTGGTAAGGTAGCCCTGAAATAAAATGATAGAGTGCAACAATGTAAGCATGCAACCAATTGTCAGTAACCTTTGACAGTGGCTACGGAAATAGATTTCCGATGGGCCTGGAGTTTGGGACTACTAAGCAGGAAGTTTGCTCGTGAAACCGACCTGGGAAATTTACCTTCAATTAATCCAGGTTTGCCTCAGCCTCAGTATGTGGGTTGTGTTACCAATTATTTGCACCAATTCCTAGGGAGGTATGTAGTCAGAGACTCCAGAACAGTTTGGAGAATGAGAAAGGGAAGGTTTTAAAGGAGCTTGAAGGGCTTTAATCTTAATTGAGTGACCTTGCTGGTGATTTGTAGGCTATGGAAGCTTTCTCCTTTGCCCGGGTGGCTGCTGGATCCTCTATGTGGCCATCTGTGGCAATAAGTGTCTCCTTTTCCTCCTGCCCCTCACACCACTACCTCTTCCTTTTACCTGTACCAGAATCACTGCTGCAGTTCAAATGTAAAAGGGCTGGTAGGGTGACAAACTCATCCTGGTTTGCCTGAGACTATCTCAGTTTTAGTGCTAAGTGTCCCATGTCCCAGGAAGTTGTCTTGGTCCCAGGCATACCAGAGATGGTTGGTCACCTTAGGTGCTGGCCAAGGTCAGAGGTCACTAGAGAAAGTCGTGTGCCAGTAAAAGGTTTCCCACAGTGTTACTTAAGCTGATGAATTCACCCCAGTACAGGCTTAGAAATAGGATTTTTATTACCTACACTGAAAGTAGATCTATCTCAAGGGAAGACTCACATCATCCTATTCATTGAAACTGACACATAAAGCCAAATACCACTATAACTAATTTGCACATAAAACTAAATACCACTGGAGGGCTAGCTGTGACAGATCAGGGCGTTATCTCCTCACAGGGAGACTTCATGCAAACATAAGCAATTGGCAGAAATTTTTCAGGAAATCAGAACAAGGAGCCTGAACTTTACGATCCGTGACAGAGTCAGCTGAAGCAGAAATAAGTTCGGAGTGCACACACATACACCACTCCTTCATACCTCTCAACTGAAAGAAAAGTGTCACTAAACAATTCTCATGTTCGCAGCATATGATAACCTTGGATATTTCCTATTTTATTCTATTTTATTTAATTTTTTTAAATGGTCATTTAAAAACGTTTGAGAAGCACCATGATCAAGCCTAACAATCATATTCACAGCCTTTCTCCAAACAGGTTAAATGCCAGTGGATTAGGTTTTAACTACCTAAATTGCACTCACTTTCCCACTTAGTCTCCTGTACACTCACTTCCCTGTGATTGAAGTTTGGCATTAGAACTCTGCAATTGACATTTCAGATGTAGGTTTAGCCCTAACTTTATGCCTGCATGCAGTGTGCGTGTGTGTGTGTGTGTGTGTGTGTGTGTTACTAGATTACCTCTCATAGAGACACATTCTTAGTTTTGGAGGGAATATATCAATCCTGCCCCCAAGGAATATCCTAGAATCATTAATAACTTATTTTCTAGGATTTGAGAAGTAGCCAAGTGTTTTCCCACATTGTATTTATTTGGGTACCCATCTGTCTCAGTCTGTTCATGCTACTGTAACAAAATACCACAGACTGGGTAATTTCTAAATAATAGAAATTTATTTCTCAGTTCTGGAGTCTGGGAAGTACAAGATCAAGGCATCAACAGATGCAGTGTCTGGTGAGGGCTCACTGCCTGCTTCCAGGATTCTGCCTTGTTGCAGTCCTCTGGAAGGGATGAATACTGTGTTTTCACATAGTAGAAAAAAAAGGAAGGGCCAGTAGTTTCTTTGAAGCCTCTTTTATAAGGACATTAATCTCATTCACAGTGGTTGAAGCCCTCATGACTTAATCAGTTCCCCTAAACCCCACTTCTTAATACCACCACAATGGGGATTAAGTTCCAATATGAATTTTGGAGGGGACACACATTCAAATGATAACATCATGAAATAGATCAAGCAAGTATTATTGTTTTGAAATTGTAGACAGATATAGAAACTAAGGTTCATGGAGATTTAAAGAGATTTGCCCAAATAGCACAGCCAATGAATGACAGATTCTATCTACTAATAGGATCAGCACCAAGATGACAGAAGGCAGCCTATATAAGATTTTTGTATTACTTTACCTCCAAATAAGTATCTATCTTGGCATGTCTTTGGTCCTCCCTCACTTTTCTGCAAAGAATACCCCTCGTGTATCAGGTCCTTGTTCTGAGGAAGGATGGCAGGAGAAGCCAATATGTAGGTAACCTTCATGCTCCATGCATTCCCATGTCAGCCATCCTCTTTGTTGTCTTACCTTTGCTCTCCTCTACTTCACCCCTCTCTCCTGCTATTCCACTCAGTACCTTACTTCAATTCTCCTTTACTTCCCTCTCCATCTATCTCTTTCTCTTCATTTTTTTTCTTCTATCCTCATCAACCTGCTTTATTTATGGAACCATGGTCAAGGACAGCACTTTCCAGTACAAAAGATGGCCCAAGCTCACTGCAAACTATCATCGACTTATGATTTGTGTGAGAGACCACATGGAATTTTCAAGATGTCCTAGAAGAAATGCCATATGGACTGCTGAGCTAGTTCAACAAAGACCCTCTCAAGATGGCAGGCAAACCATTTAGTAAATTATCTTGAGCTACCTTCTTTCTTATTTCCTACTCTTGTCTATCATACCTGATCGTGCTCACAGCTTCCCAACTTAGCTTAAATCTTCAGGTTTCTAGTTTTCTTCATCAGAGCGGCTTCCCCTGATGAGAGTTTATTATTGCCCATCCCACCACTACATCCAGGAGATAAGACAAAGCCTATGTTCAACTTTATTCTCCTCTTGCTAACTGAATGCATCCTAGAATTTTGTTTTTACAACTTCTTTTGTGCTTACCACCCTGGCTTTGTAGTACCACAGGATGTCTCCAATTATTATTTAGAGATGGAGTCTTGCTCTGTCACCCAGGCTGGAATACAGTGGTATCACCATAGCTCACTGCGGCCTCCAACTCCTGGGCTCAAGCTATTCCTCCCACCCCCTTTGTCCTCCTGAATTAGCTGGGGAATATAGGCACCAGCCACCATGTCCAGCTTGCCTCCAGTTATCTTCGGGAGAAATAAGAAATTAAGAAAGTAATGTGAGTTTTGAAATATAACATCATAAGTCATTTTCACGGGAGAAGAATTATGTCATCAAGTAAATTATAGTCTTCCAAGTATTTGTGGGTTCAGCATCTGTAGATTCAACTAATCATGGATCACAAATATTCAGGAAATAAAGGATGGTTACATCTGTACTGAACATGTACAGACTTTTTTATTCCCTAAACAACTATTTATATAACATTTACATTTTATTAAGTATTACAAGCAATCTAGAGATGATTTAGGAGGATGTATGTAGGTTATATGCAAATACTACACTACTTCATATAAAGGACTTGAGCATCCATGAATATCGGTATCCTTGGGGGGGTCCTGGAACCTATCTCCCATGGATACTAAGGGATAACTATATATTAGTACTTTGCAAATTCAAACTGTTTAGGAAATGCTCTTTTAGAGGACCATAACTATAGCATTCATAGACTAGGGAATGTTGTATGATGAATCCAAACATATATTCATAATAAGTGAAAATGTATGTGTATGGAAAACATGCAGACTGTACACTAACCTATACATGGGGCCTTTCAAGTGCCAGGAAGCTTTGTCAGTGTGCACATTTACATTGTTAAAGAATTGATCAATAACTTTTTTAATGCCCAAAGCAGAGAAATAATTGTTCCCCAGGTTTTGGCTTCTAAATGGTGATACTGTCTGAAATGCAAGCCATGCATTCTCAGGTAGGCTCCTTTCTTGGGGTGGCATCAACTCAGTAAAGAGAAGACCAGATTCAGGCTAAAGAAAACTAGGTCTCCAAAGATGTGAAATGCAAAATATTTAGGCACATGATCTCAAAATGTTTTGTAACATGGTCGAGTCTTCCCACATAAACAAGGCTACAACTAAAAATTCCAAGCTTGCCTCTGGTCTGAGCGTATACAAACCAGAGATTTTTTTTTCTAGAAAGCCAGACATTTAAAAACAAAACAAAACTCTTAATCCTCTTGTGTCTTGTTGCAATCTAACTTATATCCCATGCATCCAGTTGATCATAGTGGCTAAGTGTCGGGCTTTGAATAGAGATATACAGAACTAATTTTGTACCCTGGATCCTGCATTTATTAGTTGTTTATATTTCTCTCTTTCTCCAAATTATAGTTTCTCTATCTTTAAAATAGGGACATAGAAATAAACCCAAACACTTACAACCAACTGATTTTCAACAAAACACCGAGAATATACATGGGGGAAAGGATATTTTCTCTCTAATATATGGTGCTAGGGAAACTGGATACCCAAATGCAGAAGAATGAAATTAGACCCCTATCTTTCACCATATAAAAAATCAACTCAAATGGATTAAAGACTTAAATATAAGACCTGAAACTAGGAAACTATTAGAAGAAAACATTGGGGAAATGCTACAGGACATTGGTCTGGACAAAGATTTTTTTGGATAAGACCTCAAAAGCACAGGCAACAAAAGCAAAAGTAGACAAATGGGATTACATCAAGCTAAAAAGGCTTCTGCACAGCAAAGGAAACTCAACAAAGTGAAGTGACAACCTATACAATGGGAGAAAAGATTTGCAAACTATCCATCTGACAAGGGATTAATAACCAGAATATATAAGAAATTCAAAGAACTCAATAGCAATAAAAAAGAATCCAACTAAAATAGATGGGCAAAAGGCCTGAATAGACATTTTTCAAAAGAAGACATACCAAGTGTCCAATGAGTATATGAAAAAATACTCAACATCATTAATTAACATCAGGGAGCTGCAAATCAAAACCACATTGAGATATCATCTCACACTGGTTAGAACAGTTAGTATCAAAAAGACAAAAAATAACATGCTGGTGAGGATGCAGAGAAAGGGGGACTGCTCATACATTGTTGGTGGGAATGTAAATTAGTACAACTATTACGGAAAATGGTATGGGAGTTCTTCAGAAAACTACAAATAGAACTACCATAATGATCCAGCATTTCCATTGCTGGGTAGATATCCAAATAAAATGGAATCAGTACAATAAAGAGATATCTGCACTCCCATGTTTATTGCAGCATTATTCACAATAGCTAAGATAGGGAATTAGCTTAAGTGTCCATCGCAGATGAATGGATAAAGAAAATGTATCTATACAGAATGGAATAATATTCAGCCATAAAAAAGAATGAAATTCTGTCATTTTGCAGCAATATGAATGGAACTGGAGGTCATTACATTAAGTGAAATAAGCCAGGCACAGAAAGACAACTATCATGTTTTTACATATGTGGAAGATAAAAAAGTGGGTCTCAATGGAGGTAGAGAGTAGAATGGTGGTTATCAGAGGGTGGGAAGGGAAGGGGGTTTGAGGGATGAAAAGAAGTTGGTTAATAGATACAAAAATAGAGCTAGATATATGGAAATAAGTCCTAATATTTGATAGTATAGTATGAAAATTATAGTTACCCATAATTTATTGTATGTTTCAAAATAGGTAGAGTTTTTATGTTCCCAACACAAAGAAAAGATAAATGTTTAGGGTGATGGATATCCCAATTACTGTGATTTGATCACTACACATTGTACACATGTATCAAAATATCACATGTACCCCCAAAATACATACAACCATTATGTATCAATAAAAGAGACAACCCTAATTTAAGAACTATTGTGAAATAGAAATAAGTCAATGTATTTGTGACTCCTGGAATATATGAGGTATTTAATAAATAGAAGTTATTAATATTATTTTCCTCTGTAGAAGAAAAGGATTTATGGATGCAATCTACATTCACCTCTTAAAATACTAGAAGTAGAATTTGAAATCCTACATCCTACAATTTTTGATCTTTTTTCTTTCTCTTCAGACCAAAAATGTTCAACTTTTTATCATAAAATTTACATCCTTGTTAATACTCTTGCATATACTTATTTCTGATTTTGGTATAGCAGAAAGTATATAGTACAAAAGTTTCATCCTGGTTTTCTCATTGAATAGAGTGTTAATAAATTTAGGCAAATCTCTTGAACTCTCTTTACTTATCTATAAAAAGTAGATAATTGTAGAGAGAAATAAAATGGAAAGTATGTAAAAGTGACTTATTTACCAACAAATGGCTCTATAATTATTAGTAGGAATTAATATTACATAGAAATTGAGTTAATAAAATTTTCAACTTTAGAAATATGTTCATAAAGATAATGCTTTTTTGAAACACTGTTTGCAAACATTACTTAACTAGTGGACCTCTTTAATAAAAATTCATAATAATCCTGCAAACCTCCTTAGGGAATTTTTTAAACCATTACGGTATTTTTTTTCCTGGTAAGAAGTAAAAAAATAAGTTTTAAGGAAAAACGTGGACATATGCTTTATTTAAGATCATTAAACTGTTAAATTAACATAAAATTAAAATAGCATAATGATCATAAATCATAAAGACAAATTTTACTTTCACCATTTAAGAGTAATATGAACATGTGACTAATTTTAAATTAAGAAAAATAATTTATCAACAAATGAAATTCAGAAGTTACATAAATATTTAATTTGGTGATTGACTAGACAAACCATGGATTAAAATTGAATGATATGGTATTTAAAATTGGTAAGATTCATTTTGATGGCCTAATATTTAGAATTCCTGCATTTTGTATTTAAAAACTCACTTTGCTTATGTGTAGAATTTGGAAGTTTGTTGCTCGGTGACAAAAAGAGAAGAGGTAGTCACTTCTCTTTGCAATTCAAAGTATACAAACACCAGCAGATGTGGATGGTCTTTATTGTCAATGAATGAAAAGTCACATTTATGTAATTCTCATCAGTACATTTTTTCACACTGTCTTTGGGAGTCCTAGAGTAATCTTGATGTGCAAATTGAGAATTTGGACCAAACGGATGCAACTCCTGGCTCTAGTGGAGATCATCTTTAGGCTCACTTACAGAGTTATTATCTTTTCTACGCTTCTCACTAACCAGTGTTTCAACATCAGTGTGCTTTCTATGTCCTTCCTTACCCATTAGTCCACTATTACATTAAAGTAAACATTTGACTCAGACTAGGAACAGTTTGAAACTATAATACTAAAGAGCTCCTTTCAGGTTTATAGATAAGTGATAATCTGTGTGAATATTAAGTGGGTTCATGTGATTTCCATTAATATACATACAAATATCATGCATATCAATATCATTGTGAACACACATAATCTCAAGTACTACTCTTTCCAAGGGAAAACAATTATATAATGATTTCATCTTCCAATTCTTTCAAGAAAGAGATGGAACCAGTACTGGCAGTAAGGCAAGGCTAGGTTATGCTACAGTAACGAACAGCTCAAAACTTTCAGTGGTTTACTCACATAAAATTATTTCTCACTCACAGTATATGGAGAACACAGGTCATCAAGGGTCTCTGCTCATGGTTTTTATTCAGCCATTGCTTCATAATTAGCACAGCGGTGGGATAAGAGTGTGACAAATCACTGTCTTCTAAAGCTGGCAACTGGAAGTGACACAGGTTACTTCTCACATTTTATTGGCCAAAGCAAGTTACACTGCTGCTTCAAGGAGGCAGGAAAATGCAACCCCATCATATTCCTAACCAATATTGGTAGTTAGCACAAGATACAACAGAAGGAAAATTTCATAAGCCGAGACTGTAAAATGCTGCTCTTAAGGAATACTCTTCCCAACCTGACAGGTTTGGACATTCTTTTGCTGGTATTTTGTATTAACTTCTTTCTGTGCCTTTTCAGTAAGTCCCCAGCTTCTCCGTCACCACTTATGATACACTTGCTGATGTTTACCTATTATAACTTTTCTAAGCTTTTCAAACTACTTTTTAATAGGTGTATACTCTCTAATGAGGATTCTAGAAATAAACTTAAATCATTAAGATTGAAAACAGAGCTGTCAACACAGATATGACCCACTTTTCGGGTAATCACTGGATGTCTTTGGCTGGTTGTCTAATACCTGACCCAAGAGACATTGTTAATAAGTATTTGGCATTTCAAGCTTATTTTATGGTCTATTATCTTTATTTTCCTGGCATGTTAAAATTAACTGTACATCCATACTGCATAAATTCATTTACATAAAGTTTAAAAGCAAACAGAACTAATTTATGGTGTTAGAAGACAGGATAATTGTTATATTTGAGAAGGACAGGGCATAGGGCTGGTGATTCTGGAGATATATATATATATACTATTATATAGATGCTGATTATACATCTGCGTTCATCTTATTAAAATGCATTGTTATGCTCTTATGTGTGCACTTTTCTGTAGGATATATTTCAATACAAATTTCATTTTAAAAGAACTAACTGAACTTCTGTGATAGTTGCATGATTTCTATGACAGGATTTCATTCCATAGGGAAAATAGAGAAGTGTTTGTGTTCCTTCCTCTACTGCTGCTGCTCTTTAATTCCCTACTCCCCAGTCTGCTCCACAAAGGATACTTTCTTAATACTTTCTCCAATCTATTTTGTGTGCACCTGGAGGTGAGGTGTAGAGAAAAATCTTAAAGAGGGTTTAGATTCACCTAATTATGAAGCTCCAGAGGTTTCATACTCTCTCATAAGTGCATGCAAAACCTATGCAAATTTGCAAACTATCCTAGCTGAACTCTTCTTACTGGAATGATGTTGTCTAGCCCAAATAAATCAGTGCTTGCTTCCACCTGTCCCTGAAGGTGCCTGTCCCTCCTTAAGTGTTGGGTCATTTGGTGCTCTGCAAATCCAGCTCTTCAACGGGTCAAGAAACTCACGCATTTACAGTTTTCCCAACTTTTTGTCATTGTACGAAAGGGTGGTAGCAACACTCTTTCTAGCTCTCATATTCTCAAGCCCCTTGTCTTTTTTAATCTTAACATTGTGGAAGAGACAGGCCAAAGATCTTGGAGAATGTCTCTCATGATATTTCCTTGTGACTATTCTTTTTCAGCAGGAATACCACAAAAGTGATGTCATGCCCTTCTCGGAACATGGTATCAAGAGACATATGAGGTTGGTTTGCCCCAGTACAGGTGGTATTAACTTTGATCATTTGATTAAGGTGGGGTCTTCCAAGATTTCTACTGTGAAATTATTCTTTCCCCTTTGTAATTAATGAGTAATTTGGGATACTCTTCCTCATCAAATGTTTACCCATTGGTTTAATCAGCCATTGATGATTTTCTAACTCCATCATTCTTCTATATTTATTGGTTAACAGTTTTCTGTAAGGAAGAGCTTCTTCTTTCTCATCATTTATTTACCTATCCATTTATTTTTTCCTATCAGTATAGACTCATGGATTCTTGCTTTATTCAATATGTATTCATTAATCTCTTTATTTTAATTCTCAAATTATTCTAGATTTGACTAGTAGGAACCTTCTCAGGCTGACACCTGTATCCTATTGGAATGTCCCCATGAATTTTTTTTTTTTTATTTTGAGCAATAGTTACTTTCTGGTAAACAAGATATTTCAGGCTAACAATCTTGTATATTCTTGTCCTGACTTTGAATCAACTTTTTCTTCAAGGAGTCCTGGTTCATTTTGTTGGAGAATGTTGTTTAAAAATCAAGACCTAGGCACTAAATGTACTTATTTCTATTTATTGCATGTATTTTAATTCACATTGATACCTCTAGTTCCAATCCAATACAATAAAGTACACTCTAGATTTCTCCCTATGTATTAAAATCTCCTTTTATCTACCAGTGAGAAACCTGGCTCTAAGTATCTTCAATATATTTACTTAAAAGATCAATTTCCTGGTATTTAACCAATCTTGCCATCAAAACCTCTGTCCCCACCTAGATACCTTTCTTAACTCCCTCAAGTTCTGACATCCCACTCTGAGCTGCCACTACCCCTCCATATTATTGTCCTTCTCACCCCTATAGGTTTCCAATGCTACCTTTGAAGGAGGCGAAAGGAAGGAAGGAAAGAGGAAAAAAAGGGAAAGGAAGGCTTCCTTTTTCACACATTTTAAATAGAATTCTGCATTGACTTATTTCTGCTTTTAGCATCTTAATATTTCAATTCCATGTCTTTGTTTCTGATGAGAGGTCAGTCATTACTTAAATCATTGTAGTGTGTTCAATGTATCATTTGTCTCTGGCTGTCTTCAAGATATTCTTTTTATCTTTGGCAGCGGTTTGACTATGAAGTACTTGGGTGTGGTTTTGTGTTTATCCTGTCTAGGGTTCATTGAGCTTCTTAGATACATGGGTTTAAATATTTCACCAAATTTAGAAAAAATGTTGTAGAGATTCTAGATTATATAACCTTCCTTTGAAAAGGGACGATTTTTATTCTAACAGGCAATTAATTTGGACACAAACTCAAAACATTTTCTGCAGTGGGAAGCAGCTGAATCTTCAGTTCTCAGCCTTCCAGATATTGCCTATTCTTAGGAATCTTGGAATCTCACACACACGTACAGTATTTGGGCAGGGCTTATATGTAGATATCACAGCTCTCTCTTCTGTGGCCCCTTCCTTTAGGATAAACCCCCTCAATTTCCCACTGCTCTAGGAAATCAAAACTAAAATCCTCGGCTTCTCAAGCAGGGTGACATTGTAGCTTTCTGCTTAAGTTTTAGCAGCCTCATGATGGACACACTGACTGCTCTCAGGCAAAATGTCATATAAATGCAAATATAATCCAGTGCAGTATTTTCCCTTCGAGGGTCAACTTTTGTCTAGTTTCTTCCTGCTTATTTTATTCTCCACACCTTCAAAATAGTTTTTAAAATGTATATTTCCAGTTTTTAATTGTTACCTATGGGATGGTTAGTTGGATACAAGTGATTTTGCCATTGCCTGAACAGAACTTTTCTGTTTTCATTGTATTTTTCAAATCCTTTCATTTTGTGGCATTTTCCTGATATATTTTATTCATGTGTTTATCTGTATTATATTTTATAGACAGGCTTATCTTTAATACTAACTATTTAGCTCTATTATATTCTAGAGCCATCTTGGGTTTTGGTTTTTTACTATAGCTCCTCTTTTTTCTCTTTCTGGCTTTTAGATGATTTGAATTTTATTTTCTCTACTCTGAACTAAAGGAAATCAGTATACATATCCTTCCCCTAATAAAGCAAAATGCTCATGTTTATCTTCTTTGTCATCCCCTTAATGCAAGAAATAAATTATGGAATATATTTTTGAAATTTATAATTGTTTGACTTAAGAAGTCTTACTAATCTCTACATAGCATTATTTCTTGGACCACAATATCTCCTCCTGTATTCAGTTTTTTTTGCTGGAATACATTTTTTATTGTTTCAAAGTAGATTCATTCCTGGTAGCACCTGTGAGTCACAATACTTTTGTTGTCACGGGCGACTGATATTTTAACTTGATGAAAATTGTCAAAGTGAATTTTTCTTCACACTTTGAAAATACTGCTCAACTATCTTGCATCCATACTTTCTGATATTTATTCTGATGTCAATATAATTTTTATGTATTTTTGATCCACTCAATCTTCTAGGATTTTCTCTTCAACACTGTCCTGAAAATTCATTATGACATGTCTAAATATGTCTGTCTGTGTGTGCCTGTTTTTACAGGAGTGGGAAAGGTATTGTTCAATATTTTTGCTCAGATGTTGGGCCACTTAATCTGTAGATCATACTTTATTTACTGTAAAAAAAAAATCCTCACATATTGAATCACTCTTCCATTATGCCTAGTGTCCCTTTCCAGAAATATTTATTAATATTGGAATTTCTAGGTCTTCTATGCAGTTCTTCTGTTGAAGTTTTTATAATTATTATTAATATCTAAGATTGTAGTTTGGTTCTTTTTGGTAACATTCCTTCTCTTCATAGGTACAAGTCCTTTATTCTCTAAGGAGACAAATTATGTTTGTTTTAAAACCCCATCCCATTTGTTCTTTTTATTCTGTTTCCTTGGATATAAATTCCTTAATTTATGATGTTTGTTCTCCTTCATAATTGGCTTTCATTGGACGTTTAGAAATTTGAGCTTGTATACTCAAGTTTGTAATCAAGATCTCTTGATAGACATTGGTTGATACTTTCAGTGCATTTTAAGTTAAACTGGAGGATGGACAGGTGAACTGCCAGGCACTGACCCTCAGCAGCTTGTCTTCTGTGATTGGTTTCTCTGTTCCTCTCAGGGGCATTACTTTATTCTTTTATTCAAGCTCCCATTGGCAGTGCTCCTGCCAAGAGACTGATGTACACCTCCCCTTGTGCAGGAATAACTCTGACTAATCTTGCCCTTGTACCCCACTAGCCACCCTGCAGGGACCAGCCCCTTTCTGCTCCTGGTATCAAGGACATTTGGGAATGAAGAACTCTTAGTGTTGTTTTCCCCTTTTGATAATAGGCTTCAATTCCAAGCATTTAGGTGTATTGTTTCCTTTTTCAATAAAATCCCCTTGGTTTTTCATCTTTCAGAACTTTCTCAGAGTTTTGAGTTTGACACGGTTTCTCTTTTTGTTTTTGTGCTTTATTATGCATTCATTAATTTACATCTTTATCATTTCTAGAGATTTCATTAAGGTGGGGAAGGGTATGTATTCAGTATAGAATTTTTAAAAATAATTCATCACTTTTTTCCCTTCAGTGTTAACGTATTTTATGCTACATAATATTTGATATTAACTGATGTGGAAGAGTCATTAATAGAAAATGTTTTTTAAAAGGAGTCTTTGCATCTGTCCCTTCAAAAGAGGCATATTAATCATTTTCTCAAATGCTAATAGATCACAAGAAAGCCATTCCCCTTTTGGGTCACAAGTTAATTTTTTTTTTTTTTTGCTAGCAATTTAATGTAATGAGTTAATGCTACCAGTACAGTAAGAACTAC
This sequence comes from Cheirogaleus medius, assembly GCA_008086735.1. Classification (NCBI taxonomy): domain Eukaryota; kingdom Metazoa; phylum Chordata; class Mammalia; order Primates; family Cheirogaleidae; genus Cheirogaleus; species Cheirogaleus medius. The sequence goes on from VBSM01003185.1 coordinate 9,992,669, forward strand.
TTAATTGTCATAATTAATTGAGGCTAAACATAATCATTGCATACTCAGGCAAGGTATATTTGGAGATGTCGTTTCATTGATTTTTCATGGTGGTTTCTCATTCCCTGAATTTAATGATAAAATTGAGCAATTCACAGGGTGCCTCTCAGCAATTTGTTCCAATTAGCCAGATTCAAATTCTGTCATGAGTCATGTACCTTGTTTCTTTAGTTACATTCCCCCAGTGTGGTCTAGAAGAGCTTAAGAACATGTTCTCATTAATTAAGAATTCATATTTAATTGCCAATATATACCTCCCAATAATTTAATCTTGTCATTTATTTTAAAATATTTGGTGAATATAAATCAGTACATTATTATATATAAGTTCTTGTATAATAACTACCAATAAATTTAACATTGCCCATAATTTGATGTCCTGTTTGTGCCCTCCTGATGCCGTCTTTCTAATCCTTCTAGGATAATCCTCATCCAAATTTAGTGTTTCTATTATTATGTTTCTCTTTAAACTTTGTGGCACATGTGGACATATATATGCATTCTTAAAGTGCAAATGGTTTAGGTAAGCTGATTTTTGAAGTTCTTATAAAAGGTATCATATTACAACTATTCTGCAATTTGCTTTCTTATTCAATGTTATGCTTCTATGGTTAACCCACGTTGATTCATTTCGTAGTAGGTTGCAATTTTCACTGTTAGTGTCCATTCTATTCTCACTAGAATGGACATTCTAGTGTTCATTCCAGAATGTTCTTAACCATTTTCCCATAGTAGGCATTTGTATTTTTGTTCTTGGGGTTTTTTGGTTGTATTATTTCTGTTACAAAAATGCGGCTAATACAATTTTGTTTGTTTCCTGTGTGCACATGGAAGAAATTCTCTAGAATAATAGCAAGAAGTAGAATATCTGGGTTGTAGGTTAGACTGTCTTTTAAATGACTGAGTAATGACAAATTTTTTCCAAAGAGTTAATTTGTCATTTAACTATGTATACATATTTTAAAACTTCATGTTGTATACCTTGAATGTATACAGTAAAAAACCCAAGGTACTGATTCTTAATTCCACTAGCAATCTATAAGATTTCCCCTCATTCATATCCACATCACTTTATATTGTCAGATTTTAAAATTTTTGCCTATCTGGTTGTCAGGTTGGGCTGCCATAACAAAATACCATAGACTGGGTGGCTTAAACAACCAAATATTTACTTTCTCACTATTGTGAAGGCTGGAAGTCTGAGATCAAGGTGCCAGCATGATCGGGTTCTGGTGACAACTCTCTTCCTGAGTTGCAGGTGGCTGCCTTCTTGTTATATCTTCACATGGCAGAGTGAGAGAGAGTGCCAGCTCTCTCGAGTACCTTCTTATAAGGACATCAATCAGATTAGGGCCCCATCACTACATTTTAACCTTAATTACTTCCTCACTTCATATATAATCACATTGGGGGTTAGGGCTTCAACATGAATTTGGTAAGGAATGGGCACAATTCAGTCAATAGCATTGGTGGAATGGAAAGACATCTTGTAGTTTCTCTTTAAATTTCACTGTGTAATCACATCAAGCATGTTTCTATAAATTTATTGTTCATGGAGATTTCTTTTTCTTTTCAATTTTTTTAGAGACAGGGTCTTGCTCTGTCACCCAGGCTAGAGTGCAGTGGTACAATCATAGGGCTCAAGTGACCCTCCTGCCTCAGCCTCCCAAGAAGATGGGAGTATAGGCACATGTCACCATACCTGGCTATAACTTTTTTTTTATAGATGGGGTCTTGCTCTGTTGCCCAGGCTGGTCTCAAACTCCTGGCCTCAAGTGATCCTCCCATCTTGGCTCAAAGTGCTGGCTAACAGGTGTGAGCCACCATGCCTGGCCAGGTTTCTTCTTTATGTAAATGTCTTTTGGTCATTTTTCCTTGGTGTGCTTGCCATTTTTATATGGATTTTTATGTCTTAATGTATTCTGGATAATAATTCTGTTAGTCATATAAATTGCAAATCTTTTCTCTGTGGCTTTTTCAGTTTCTTTATAGCATATTTTGAAGACTAGAATTTTTTAAACTTTTTAATATACTCACATTTATCAATTGTTTCATTAATAGTTTATACTCATATATAATATACAAAATTCTTTCCTACTCAAAATTCATGAAGATATTCATCTTTTTTTCTTCTAGAAATTTCAAAATTGTATTTTCTTCACTTATATTTTAAAGCTATCTTTGATTGTTGGATGATTTGTGATTAGGATCAAAATTCTTATTTTATGGATTGTCGGAGCAATGTTTATCAAGAAGTCCATCCATTCTCCACTGACTTGAAATACTGTCTCTGTATCTCTTTTTGGACTTTTCCGTTTCATTGGTCTATTTTTTCTATTTCTGTATGAATTCTTCATTGCCCTAATTATTATATTATTTATACCTTTGACTTTATTATATAGTGGTATCTCCCCTGCAAATAATATTACCCTATTATTCCTCATGAGTCTATAGACAAGTCTGATTTTTCCACATAAATTTTAGAATTCTTAAAAAAAAATCTGTCAGGATTTCCATTGAGCTTGCATTGAGTCCACAGATCAATTGGAAAATTGGTATATTTACATTGTTTTGACTTTCTAACCATAAACATCTGTTTGGGTGTTATTTAATGACTTTTGATAAGTTCCCCACATTTTCTATATATGGGTTTTATACAACTTTTATATTTAGACCTCATGATATGCTTCTGATTCCAGATCTATAATCTACATCAGAAGCTAGAAGTTGTGCTGCTTTTCAATATTATTAAAAAACTGGACCTAGGTGGGCAATGCTTTGGGCACCAACATACATGGTCTTCCCAATAGTCTCTCAGTTACACCATCCACTAGAAAAATAGTGAAGGGGAAGTCTAGACCAAGAGAACTCCAATCTTGGTTTTGTGATTAAATCACTTTGTCTTTACCCTAGTTACTTGACCTCTTTGAACCTCTGTTTACTCATCTGAGAAATAGGAAGGTAAAGATCCCCAAAGTGTTTCAGTCTAACATTATATAAATCTTGTTAGTTGTTGTTCTTATTGCGAATGTTTTTCTAACAGGATCAGAGAACTCTCAGATTTATCTTCTGACTTACCTTTGTGGCAGTAACAAACAACTCTGCAGTTATAGTGGTTTACAGGAACATTTATTTTTCGTTCATATTACCAGTTATAGCTTATAGGTTGGCTGGGATGGCTGCTCTAGCTCTGATCAGCTCTACATCTTTTGGAACTGGATCCCAGAACTCACTCTGCAAAATGTTGCCCCAATGCACTACTTCCTAATCTAATAGTTTTTTTTTTTTACATGAATTGTCAATAAAAAATCAAAATTATGTTAGCTACAATGTATTTGTTCTGCATATAAGGGAAATATATGCTTACTAAAGAACATTTATAAGCCATAACAAAGAGAAGATAATGCAAGTAACCTGTAAATCTATGCCTAGAGATAATTAATATTAATTTTTTGATTTTTTTCCTTTTAGTTTTTTACCTATGTGTCAATGCATATTATAAATTTTAATAAAATCAGGATTATATTGTTTAAGTCATTTTGTAAGCTTATAACAAAACCTAACATATTATAATTGTATATATCTTTGTCATTGAACTTTAAAAACAGGAATTTTAACGGCTGCATAACATCTCATAATATGAACGTTCCAGTAGTTAACCCTTTTTCCATTGTTAGAGCATTTCCCTTTTTTGCTGTTATTGATGTTATTGTAAATCAGAATATTGATCATTTATTATATCCTTGAGAAATATTTCTGGAAGAATAATATGAATTCTTGCCTAGAGGTGAGTTTATTTCAAACTCGCCACATAAGCCTTACATCTCGGTGTGATGGAGGATAAATGTGCTTGCAGTTTAAGTCACATGACCATGAGTTATGTTCTATTAATTAGGGGTGAGGGGTTTAGTTGTGGGAGGTAGGGAGTTAAGTAACGTAGGAAAGAATTCTCAGGTTACGGAATGCCAATTTTATGCCTGTTGCCCTTATGCAACAGGCATTATTTCTGTTCTGAGCCCTCTTCTCTGCCTCCCTGTTAACACTGAGTCCTTCCTTTGCCCTGGCCTTTGCATCAATATTTGCGCCACCTGAACAGTCACATGTCCTCAGTGGGCACATGTATATGACTTGTTCATCACACCAAGTTTTAATTATTCTTACGTATCTAAACATTTGAAGCATTTCTTATGACAACCAGTGTGGACCATATCAGCTTATCTATGCAGAACTGGTCTTTTACTGTATTTGTTATTACTAAGTTAGATTCAACGAAGAGGATATTTAGTTCAGATGCCGTTTGTCTTTTAGAAAGTTTGAAAGCAAGGACACAATGCTTGTCTTGACACTACATGTAGAACTAGATCTGCAGAAAACAATTGAGCAGTGGACATAGGTTGGGGCAATGGCAGATGGGAAGGCATTCTCTCAAGGTCAGGTCCACATAATGAAATACTACTAGAAAGGGCAGATTCTTGGTTGACATCAGCTGGCCAGGTAAAATACATTTATTCCAAATATTTATTTTTATTAAGCACTTGTATAGGGCTTATTATACTCCTGGCACTGCTCTAAGAACTTTACAAATGTTGTTTCATTTGCTCTTTACAACAAGCTTATGAGGCGTAGGTACTGTTTTTATTATCTCTATTTTATAGTCCAAGAAACCGAGGCACCAAGAGTATGGGCAACTTTTATAAGAACAGCCAGCAATCTAACCAAAAAGAGGTGGCTCCAATGTCCAGGCTTTGCACCAAACAGTATGTTAGGACAGGAGAAGATCAAATTATTTTAACAAAATCACTAACATTGACCTCATAAAGCATACACACTAGCATGGGACTAGAACTTCAAACCTGAGTAAAGTTATGTGAAACATTGTGACCAGGGCTAAAATACAGAGACATATGTAAAGGTCTTGAGGACTAAAGATAAAGAATCTAATGCTGCAGTGAGTTAATAAAACTATAAATTCTGCCTGGAGGCCATGGTAGGGGAGGGTCACTCAAGCTCAGGAGTTCGAGACCAGCCTGAGCAAGAGCAAGATCCCATCTCTACTAAAAATAGAAAAAAATTAGCCAGGTATTGTGGTGCATGCCTGTAGTCCCAGCTACTCAGGAGGCTAAGGCAGGAGGATCACTTCAGCCCAGGAGTTTGAGGTTGCAGTAAGCTATGATGACACCACGGCACTCTACCCTTGGCAACAAAGCGAGACTCTGTCTCAAAAAAAAAAAAAAAACCCTATAAATTCTGCATGGCGCATGTGAGAAGGCCACAGAAAAGAGAGAAAATTTGAGCTGAATGTTAAGAATGAGTAAGACATGAAAGACTTACATGACAGGGTGGAATTCCAGTGTTTAACTCTTCAAACTAGAAGGGAAAAGAGTCTGCCAAACCACTGTACACTAAGAGCTTGGAATGTATCACAGGGCACACAGCCTGGGTACATTTCCCAGCATCCCTTGCAGTTACATGTCACCATATAATCAATTAAATGTGGACAGAGGTGCCCTCCACTTCTGGGCCTGGCTTATAAAAAGCTCCCATGTGATCCTTTATATTATCTGTTCCCTTACCTATCAGTGGGGTGCAGAAGATTCAGGAGAGACTGGGACTCTGAAGACACAGGGATGACAGACTGACAGTTGGAGGAAGCCTGGATATCTGAGTCACCCCATTGGAAGGCTGCCCAATAGTCATAAACATAAATTCATACTTTGTATGAATAAGAGCTAGACATTTTATTGGGTGAAGCTGCTAAGATTAGAAAGTTTGTTACAGCAGCTAGGATTTCTTTTTACTCTAATAAAAAATCATTAATTTACAACTTAAGTTCTTTTCTCCCTACTGCCCTGTGGATCATGGGCTTGTGAATTATAGAAAGAAAATGTAAAGTTATTTTATGAAGAAAAAATATGAAAGGACACATGCTATTAAAGTGGATTGTGTATGCAGAGTAGAATTAGAGGAAGTTGACATATGTATGGGGAGAAGGAGAGAGGAGAGGTAAACAGTGAAAGAAAAGGAAAAAAAGATTAAAAAAAACTGCCTGCAGGCCCAATTCAGCCCACCATCTGTTTTTGTAAATAAAGTTTTATTGAAACACAGCCATGCTCATCCATTTGTCTACAGCTACTTTTGCACTACAATGGCAGAGTTGAGTAGTTGCAACAGAGAGACTATATGATCTATAGAGCTGGAAATATTTGCTCTTTGGGCCTTTATAGAGAAAAATTGTTGACCTATGGTCTAAAAAATGTGTTCATATTCACAGACATGCATCTACATAAAATTATATGTACGAATTGCATACGCATACTTTCAAATAAAAATGAGAAAAAAATAAAGCTATATGTATTTTTTCACTACTTAGAAAGTGTGTTTAAACGTTAGCCCATATCATTGAAGTCACATATAAGTAAACAGATTGCACTATTCTCCGAGGCAAAGTGAAATTATTTTTCTAGTGGTTCATTCTACCTTGCAAATCTCACTAGGTTTTCATGGTGCCTTTGCATACCATTTGACCTGAGGTTGTTAGCCCCTGCCAGTCCTTTGTTCACTTTTCTACATCTTGCTTCTACACTTGTGTTCTGCCAGCTAGCTCCACACATGAGTTAGACAATCAGATTTTTTTAAGAAGCTCTTCTCAGTAAATATATTTTAGGAATACTAGACATGGTAATTTTTCTCTGTAATTTTTCTCCTGGCATTCTTTCTCCAAGTAGCTTTAAGAGCAAATATGTCCTGATGAGGAAAAGAAAATCTAAGGAAAGGCTGTCTATTCTCTAAGGCTCCAGAACTTTCAAAGTTGGGATAATATCTATTGTAATCCAAGAACCACTTATTATAGATGTACAGGGAGTTAAATAAAAAGTGTATAAAAGGCTGGATTTACAGCATTGTGAAAAAGATATTTTTATCCATCTTTCCATGAGCCCAAAGGTAGATTCCTGGATATACTGTCTATGTATGAACACTGATTTGAAAAAGTACCTGAAATATGAGTTCTATGTAAGCATCAGCTGTGGGAGAAATGGTGAAAGAAGAGAAGACAGAGGTTGGACATCTTTGTCTTTGACCAAAGCAGTCCTCCCCCTCCTAGTCCTCCCATCAGTCACTTTTAATATTGTGTATGCCTGCTCTTTTTATGGTGGGGATAGCAGGGAGATAAATCTAATGTCACGTACACACACAAATTTTCTACACACATGCATACAGGCACATGCACACACTCAGGCACCCACTGTTTTATTAGTCTCTGCAGCCCTGTCTATCTTAAGTCTCTACATCATCTCTCTTCACCTTCAACCACATACCCAATTCAATCTGCTATTGAGGACAACCTTAAGAGGTTCATTTTTTCAGCTGGAGAGATGCCCAACTAGAAAAACTATTCCTATAGTCTTGCAGTTTTAACTTACATTATTTTTATCATAATTTTATATAGTATATATAATCATAAAACATGAATAAGTCTCATGTTTTGAGTGCTAAGAGCCAGGAATTCTTGTAAAGACTTTAGTGAATAAGCTTGTTCGGCCATCACAAAACCCTTATAACGTAAAAACTATTATCCCTATTTTATAGGAGCTAGTTTTCAAACATAGACATGATCACTGCAGACCCATGACCTTAACTAGTATTTTCTTCATCAATGTATTTCTTAAAACAATAACAATAAAACATGTAAAAATTGCATATGAACAAAGCAATAAAACCAATAAAGTTTAAACATACTCATATGTATACATATGTACATGTATACATGTGTATATGAATACATGTACACATATATAGAGAAACTATATTATTGCACCATGTCATTTCTATATACCCACTTCTGTAATAGCTAGTTTAGCTTCCAGTTACAAATACAAAACACTTAATGGCTTACAAACACAAATGCTATGTTTCTCTCGCGTTGCATGTTGGAAATTCCCAATTAACTGGGGGTCAGTTGCATCTACTGTGTCTTTATTCAGCTATGATTGGCTCTTTTTTGCCTCACACATCTTCTCATTTTAACACTCTAACTTAAGGAGCACTTAAGGTAGGAACTGCCCATTTTTTGGCATAGAGGAAGAGAAAGTGGCTAAGCCAAACCACACAACCATGTTTAAAGCTTTTGCTTAAACTTGGCCTGTATCACATAGTCCATTGGCCAAAGTTATGTGGCCAAGTCCAGAATCAATGGGGCAGAAAGGTATGGCCCTCTGACAAGGAAGCAAGGGAATGAATAGCTGTGAGCAGTAATACAGTAGACCACATCTTTTCATGTGTGTGAAGACTGTGCTGACAAATCCTGTTGTCAGTTACCCCAAAGTTAACTATCTTACAATGTTATCACATTTTATGCTTATTGACTAAGAGCTAATTCACAGTTTTTCTAGCATAAGTATGTGTGCATTGCTTTTATCCTTCCATTCAATTGCAAAGATTTGTGCAGTATCAGCATGTTATTTTAAAAGACCATTAGATGAACTGAAATATTTATTTTAAAAAAAACTAATCACTTTCTTGCTTTCTGTATTAGCACAGTTTATTCTGCACAGGCTCCAGCAAAGCGGGAGGGGACCCTCAAACTAAAGTTTTAGGATGCATTCAGAGAATTATTATATGCTTTTACATCCTTTTGTTACCTTAATTGCTCTCCTATTTGCATTCCAAATGCTACTTTATTGAATTCAAATTCAAATTCAGATTATGGTCTCTGAATAAGAGGGAACTGCTAACCTGTGCTTATTGTTAGAAATGGCCCTTGGAGAAATCTGAGGCCTCTGTTGTGCTACCTAAAAAATGTAAGTGTTTCTTTTGATCCAGACACAGGACAAGTTGGACTGAAATGCCTGTGGCAGTAGGAAGGTAACATTCTAAAGAATATGATTTATGTAAAACTCATTTATTTGAATATTACATCACTAGCAATGGATCAATTTGATGTTAATGTTTAATTCAGAATGTCCATTTTGCTAGACAAAGTGGAGTCCTGCTGTTAACTTTTGGGTAATTGATCTTCTACAATGTGTTTTCCTTTCACTGGCGTCAGTGAGGTACTTGACTTTACCCCACCCCCACTCCATTTTTTATTGCATGGATCATTTGTTCCAGTGGGGGGGATATGACAACCTAGCAAAGTGTTTATTGTGTCAGTTGGCTATTCTTTCTGTTTCAGGGCTTCAGTCTTAGTAATATATGAACTTTCAGGAACTCCACAAGAGTAAATTAGAAAAGCTGAGTTAACAGTGGATTATGGCTTAGAGGGTACAAATGAAACTCCAAAATTTCACTGTGGGTGAATGTATCTGGCCTGATAGTGGGAAAGAAGAAAATGTATTAGCTGGTCATGTTCAATCTTTAATAAACTTAACGTTTATTGAATTTCAATATCTGATTTATAGATTAAAGGGGGAAATTAGGCTGGTATTCTATAGCAGGAAAAAATAAGACATTTGTTTTAGGGTGAGAGCACTCTAAAAGTCCTTTCAAATATCCTATTAACAGGTTTTGGCCGAGACAAACTATAAATACTCCTGGCAGTATTGGAATATTTTTTTAAAGCAAGAGTCTAAATATTTAGGATATCTAAATATGTACCTATTGCAAAATGAAACTCAAAATCAGTAAGCCTTGTGTGAAACACAAGTTTATGGGAGGCCATTGTTTTGGACTATCCTCCTGTACTAGGCCCCAGAAGACTAGACCAAACCAGAATGGAGTCAATGAAAGGGTGGCCTTGCAAAACTAACAGGAAAATACCCAATCCCACCATTTCCCCAATAACAGCTGAAGATCAACCCTAAGAGCTGTCCACTAACAGGCACTCTGTGGAGAGTTCTGTTTTTCACAACATCTGAGAAGAGCTGAACAGACAGAATGGAAATGTAAATCTTTTAAAACTCAACCATGTCTCCAGGACAGAGTCACATCTCTGGCAATAATCCTAATCCTGTCTCCAAGGAAAGGGGGGTGGGAGCCCACTCTTTGGCATCCCACCCTCCGCCAATGCATCTGTTATCAGTCTGCTGAAGCAGAGGGAAAAAAAGCCATTTTTACCCTTTAAAAACACCAGCCCACTTCTCCCTATGTGGCATTTTCACTCCTTCCTCTGTGTGCTGTGGCCACACCTTTCTTCTCTCTCTCTCTTTCTCTCTCAGGAAAATAAACTTTGTACTTCTTTCTATTCTAAACATTGCCTGATAATTATTTATCCATCCGCCATGAACACCTAGTAAATTTCTTCCCTAACAATCACTTGTGCCAAGTGCCACATAATCAAACTGAACTTTTAAACAGAACAGTTTTCCTAAAAACAGGAGATTCTAGTCAACCTAAATCACTGTAATAAGGAAGTCCCCTCTGTTTTAACCCTAGAAGGAAAGTAACTTTGAAATGACCAATCTGCTTTTTGGTTTTTATTTCTGCTTTCTTAAGTTCTTTTCTGCCTATAAAGCCAAACTCCTCTTCAGCTCATCGGAACACTCATTCTGTTTTATAGAATGAGGTGTTGTTGCTCAATTCTGGAATCACAAATAAAAGCCGATAAAGATTTTAAAACTAAATTTGTTGTAATTTTTCTTTTTGACACATGACTCAAAACCAATAAGTTGTTTTTTTAATGGCTTAACAATGGATGCAAGAGATGTCCCCAAAGAGGTTGCAGAAGATGCAGCCCCATGATCCAAAGTCACTCCCAAAGATAGTTAAAAAGCAAGCAAGCAAAAACCCTCATTGCCCCAGGCAATCAAGGTAAAAAGGAAAGAGAGATGAATTTCCTGAGTGACAGCAATGGGTGGCTAGAACATCGGCTACAAACGGGGTGCCTAGGCTCCCACATTTCTATATAATCAACTACAAATTCTCAGGACCCCCTTAGTCTGACAGTTGGTCACCTGCAGGTATAGCCCTGACAACATACGTACACTGAAGGGGTAAGGGGAAACTTGCCATTTCCCCCAAAAGTTTGCTGAAAGATCTATTTACAATTAAGGCAGATTAATAAGAGAAAGGCTTATTTCCAATACCATGCACATGGGGAGAATCACATAGTGATTACTCAATATCCCAAAAATTTCAGATATTTCTATACATGCCTTTTGTGGGGGGGGGGAGTGGAGAATAAGGAGTATAGGTAATTCTGTTTAGGGGCTATAAAGGGTTGTTAGGGAGGATGAATGGATGTGGGAAACAGGTTGAATTAAACTAAGAGATAAATATTATGTTTTAAATGATTTGGGCTAGGTCTGGTTGCATTCTGCAATATAGTGAGATAACAGGGAGAGGAAGGGAAGTCAGTTGCCCCCTTTGATCTTCTTATCAAGTCAGTCTGGTTTATGCTTTGTGACTTCAAATGGCCTTTAATTCAAAATATTCTTTATACCAAAGAGTCATATTTTGGGGTGAAATTTCTTAAGTTCCTTCATTCCCCATGCCTGGAACTTCCCTAGAAGTTTCACACATTAAAAGCTGAGTCAGTAGTTGTGGAGAAAGATCTGGTTAATAGTCTAGTAAGGAAATTTGAAAAGGGAGAGAAAAACATAGATTAAAATGAGAATAGGTAGAAAAGAATAGATCTAAGCACATTTCCCCACACCCCATTAAACCAGTCTCCCATTCTTGAGAACAGGTCTTCATCAATCTGATGGAGAATGTTTATCTTGTCTTTTTAGAGGTTTAGATCACAGTCTCTACTTGCCCTGTGTGGTTTTGCATAGAAACAATACTTTTTCACCAATAATCATGTAAGCTCCTCCCTGTTGAGCTATCAGGGCACCCAAGAGGCAGCAGTTTTCAAGTACAACAGAGGTTAGGCTGTTGACTTCTAACTCAAGTGCTCCCAATGTTTTCATGGTGATGTTGAATTCTTGTTCTATTACCATGGAGAGATTCAAAACAGCCTTCTCAATCTCATGAGTTCCAAATGCTGGGCAAAGAGTCCTCAGCACCAAAAAGAACTTACAATTGTGATATACAAGTAGGTTTTTTATAATATCATGTCTAGTACATTTGCTCGATACCACTTTATGAATGAAAGAACCCAAGTTTGTAATTTGGCTGGCATTTAAAGTAGAGTACCTGGTGACAGAGGGTGTCAGATAACCAAGTCCATAGAATCCTGATCATCTAGGTGGGAACCACTTGTATACTTTATCGTCATACACAATACAAAGACCAGTGTCATTTACAGATAGGGTCTCCCAGTCTGGAGTTTGCTGTGCCTCTTCTTCCTCATTGGCACTTCTACATCTCCAGTGTCCATATGTCCCTGCCAGTCTATGGGAGCAGAACAGCTTATGAAATATTTGATATTAAAGGCCTTTGGTCTGGTTCTGGTAGTTATAGGGCTTGGTTTTATCACTTAACCAAGTCAGTTTATACTTTTGGTCTGTCTATTTGTAATCTTTAATGTCTGGCAACTTAACAAGGGGAGCAAGTGAGCTATCCCAAGTTGCACAGGCCTGGCTTGTGAGCCATCCATAATATCTGGTGACTTGACAAGCATTGACATCATGAGGGTTACTGTCAGCACCATCTAAGAGGTGCAAGAATGCCATCTGTGGAATCAAACTGATCACAATATTGCCCTGGTATGTCACCCAGAAAATATCCAGCATCATCCCTATTTTCAATGCAGAGGGAAAAATTTTCTCTCCAGTGACTTCACCTGGAAAAGTTTTTTTTGAGCTTCCACAGAGTTTTTTCTGTGTCCAGTTGACTCACCAACAGGAGAAGTATGTTTCTTCTTTGATTGTGGATGTCACAGCTTGTCATACATCCATCTTCTGGACTGGTTCCACCAGGCACTTACATTGGCAAAAATGAAAATGAGTTAATGTTCTTTTGCGTGATCTAGATGTTGGCATGACCAGCAATCAGATTGATCAGTGTGGCCAGGGTTTGAAAGACTGGTGCAAAGGGATGCTGGGTCTGTGCCTGACCTGCTGGAAAAACAGCAAGGGTTAGTAAGAGCAAAGCATAGCCGGAAAGAGTCATAGTGGAAGATAAAAAGGGAAAATGGGATAGACTGAGGCAGTCTCCAATCAGCTTTCAATGTGTAGTCCTCAAAGGCGGAGGCTTAAAAGAAGAAGAGTTTAAAAAGGACCATTTGGAGGAGTTTAAAAGACAAAAAGGAATTCATAGATCAAAAATGGGTTTCTTGATCTACGATCTTGGGGAAAAAGCTGTTTTCTTTGTGAAGACAGCTGCTTCAGGGGCCTGGGAACTGGCCCTGGACATCCTTGCTTTCAGATCACCTGTAGGGGTCATCCTCCAATTGCCTCGGTGCAGTTTGGGGTGGCTCATGTGAATCCAGGAGGATTTTTCTTTTATTTTTATAGCAGCATAGGTAGTTGACAGTACTTTATAAGGGCCTTTCCAGTGAGGTGACAGCACATATCATCTTCTAAAAACTTTTTGTACACATGATGTCTTGGTCAAACAGGATGATGAGGACTTCAGTTGGCAGAGACCACGCTCCTTTCACCAGTCAATGATATGCTCCAAGCATATTAGTTAGCATCTGTCTGTAACTAGTCACAGTATAGAGTTCTCTTAAATTTCCATTGTGTTCAGTCAGTCCAGGAATAGGTTTACAGATGTCAGTAGGCATGGGCTTACAGAACACTATTTCAACAGGGGTTAAACCATGTCTCCTAATTGGAGCATTCCAGGTTTTTATAAGGGCCAAAGGTAATACTTTTGGCCATTTAAGTCCAGTGTCTTGACATACTTTTTTCAAAGTCCTTTTCATTTCTAGATTTTTATGTTCCACTTGCCCTGAGGATTGGGCGTGATGTAGGGTATGAAATTTTAATGAGTACCCAAGCCTTCCCCAGCAAGTGGTTTATTTCTGCTGTAAAATGAGTCCCTTGATCTGACTCCATCTATAAAGGAATACCCGAACAAGGAATAATCTGTTACTAATTTCTTTACCACTGTTGTAGCGTCAGCACACCCAGTTGGATAGCATTTAGTCCATCCACTAATCATATAAGCAATAAACAAAGAGTGAGAAAAGCCTAAAGCTGGAGATAAATTTACGAAATCAATTTGGAGTGCCAAAACGGGATAGTCTGGGCCTTTGGGGGCCAGTTTCCTCCAGAGATTTGGTGAGATTTACAAACAGTGCACCGGGAAATAATTTGGTCAGAGATATTGTACATCCCAGGGCAGTACCAACTCTCTCTATATATTTTTTTCTTAATTATCCCCCATTTGCACATATTTCCCATGTGGTAGGAGCTAAGTACAAGTCAAAAAGTTAAAAGGGGCCACAAGGACCCTGTTTGGCCCCACATACAATTTATCTGATATTATAGGTCCATTGGCAGTAGGAGTGTCAGCAGAAATTAAGAAATGAGATTTTCAAATTGTACCAAATGCATAGTAGACTCCAAAGGCATATTTGGAGTCTGTATAAATAGTGGCAGCTTTTCCTTTTGCCAATGTGCAAGCTCTAGTGAGGGCTATAACAAAAGTAACTCAAGGCATTTTGGGGTGAGCTTGAGTGCCCTGAGATATTTCATGTCTTAAGTAACAGTTGTATGTACCCCTGGAGTCCAGACTTAGAGACTTTATGGCCTCATGCAGCTAGAGTCTTTAAAAGAATGAGTCTAAGAAAGCACCCTGTTCACAGAGCAAAAGATCATCAATGTATAAACAAGTACTGAACAAGAGTGAATCTCTAGGTAAAGGTTATAGAGTCTAAATCAGCTTAGAGAATGAGAGAATATTGAAGGAAATTCACAGTATATCTGAGGTATGGAGGTCCACGTTAACTATGTCTCAAGGTGAATGCAAAGAAAAATTGTGAATCGAAGTGCAACAGAATGGAAAAGAAAGTGGAGCAGAGATCAATTACTGTATTCTTAAAGTCACATGAACTAAAAAGCATTGGAGTTAGTTTCTATCTTCTTGATAATATAAGGCTGGTGGCGGAGCCCCCTCCCCTCCCTAGAGAGAAAGAGAACAGGCTCACTGACCAGTCTCACCAAAAATGACTGCCAGGCACCACCAGCCCCTCCCCCTGGAATCTGCAGGTACCACCAGCCCCTCCCGTTTCTCAAGAATGAACAAAGACCACAGTGGAAAAAACCCAGCTCTTCCCACCAAAAGTCCCTAACCCGGCCTAAATGGTATAAAAGGCCTCACCCCCTTCATATAGAGGTGACTTCTTGGGCCTCCCTCTTTTGGGACCTAAGAACCTCATCCAGGAGCATATAATAAAGCCACGTTGTTTGGCCTCTCTCTCTGTGTCTCTGTCTCTGTCTCTTTTTCGCCGCCGGAAAACTTTACAGATAAAGTATCTGATTTAAGCACTTATTATTTTTAAAGCTAATTAGAGTTCTTTTTATATGATTTGGTAGTAAAATATCACATACAAATGGCATATATAGACACATAGACATATAGATATACAGACAGAAACAGTTCTGATAGCACTTATAAAGAAATTTTATTTTCTGGCTCTTAAATATTACTTTTTTAAGACTATATTTTAATTAATTTATTGTTTTGAGCAATTACTAGCTAGGCAAAAATTCTCCTTTTGGAAGATTCTACCATTTCTATAAGCATCAGAAATTAAGGATCCTATTTTTACCTTAAATCTTGGCTTTGGCTCTCAGATCTCCACAATCAACTTAGGCACCATTTTTTCTTACCCAAGAGCAGAATAAAAAGGAACAAAAGGATAGAACACAGAAATCTCTGTGAATTCTTGAAAGCCGGAGTTTGCACCTCGTGTAGTATTGCCATTTATTGTTAGTTTCTGCCTGACCCCTCAGACATTTGAGGCCTCTAAATTCTAAATGGATCTAAGCTAATTAATTATCAAATGCAATCTGGTCCCAAACCTAGTTTAGTTTCTGTGGTGACTTCTGAACTCAATTAGGTTTAAAATTTGCTCAAACTCAGAAATCTCAAAACAAATCTGTGGCACTTTGGAATCAAAGAGAACTCAGTTGTAATGAGAGAGTAAAGGACAACAGGTACAGTGGGTCCCTCACTTGGACTCTCAGCGCTGCTAGGGGTCTCTGAGAGCTCTTGGAACCCACTTTTGACAAATATTAAATTTAACAGTTTAATTGAGCAAAGAGCAATTCACAAATTGGGCAGCTGAACTAGAACAGGTTCAGAGAGACTGTAATGCTGTAGTGTGAAGAAGATTTATGGACAGAAAAGAAAAAGTTTTAAGTGAAACCAATAAGCCTTAACCAAGGTTACAACTTAAAGAAGCAAAAGGTGTCTTTGAAGAGGTGGAGAACAGTTTTTAAAAGATCTACACAAAAACAGCTGAAAGAAAGAAAAGTCTCAATAGCCATAAACAAGGTGTAACACACAATTTTGTCCATTCATATTTTCTAGGGTCCCAGCTTTTCAGCTGACCATTCACACATTAATACCTAAAAGCCCCATATGTCTCTACAGCATACAGGAAAGCAAAAGCTGTGCACAGAAGGAAAGATAATCAATGAATGGTGAAAGTTAAATATCAAACAAGAACAGGCTCATTCCCTGCCTGGGAATCAAACTTAAGCTGCTGAGGTGAAAGCACAGAAATTTAACCATTAGGCTATGAGGCAAATTGGCATGTGCCATTATACCCACAGGGGCAGTTTTCAAAATATTTTTATCTTTTAGATCAGATATTTGCTCTTCAATTTTGTCAAAAGAATTTCTAAGGCTAGCCACAACATTACGTGTCTTTCTTTTAATCTAATTTCCCTGTGAATACAAATAAGGCAATTGTTTTGAATAAGAGATCTCTAAAACTTATTTTAAAAATTTATAAGTCTTTTAATTTAAAAGATCCATCTGTTTTGGCCATTCATCTCAATGGTATATTTATTCCAAAAGCAACTCAATCTAATGCCTTTTCATAGAAAGCCCAGGTGGTGACTTTTCAGCCTGAAGAGGACACAGAGAAGGCAGTTTCCAACATTCCCAAAAATTCACTCTCAGAAATACACAAGCTAGGACATTTTAAGACAAGTCCCCAGGAGCTTGACACGTTCAGTACAAAGAGTGTGCTCCTTACAATCTTATGTGTCTCAGACTCCCAATCTTCTCAGACTGGCCGCCTGACATGTTCCCGAAAACATGCACCCCCTGGATGGCGGAGACTGAGAATTCTCACTCGGTCACACGACGAGCTCAGGGACATAAATCAGGATGAGAGGGAAACCACATATGGTTTTTGTAAAGTTTTCTGGAGGCGAAAGAAACAGAGAGAGAGAGTGGGGCAAAACAACATGGCTTTATTGTGCACTCCCAGATGATGTTTGTGGGTCCCAAGAGAGGGTGGCCAAGAAGTTGCACCCATTTGAAGGGGGTGCAGGCCTTTTGGGGTGGACCGGGAGACTTTTGGCGGGAAAAGCTGGGATTTTCCACGGTGACCTTCGGTGTATTAGGAGGGGCTGGCGGTATTTGCGGAATCTAGGAACCGAAAACTTTCTTATCTGTGTGGACATCCAGGTGTTGTTGTTGCTTTCAGTGGGGTCTGGTCTCGTGAGCCTTTTCTTTTTGATCTAGGGAGGGGAGGGGGGCCCGCCACCAGCCTTACAGTTTTTGTTTTCGAGGACTTGCAGCAACGCTTGTCTTAATAGATGCCACTCTGGTCAGAACCATGTCACTGGCTAGTCTGCAGGGCCAGCTCCAACGGCGGGGCTTATGGGGTGCTAGGCCTGTGTTCTACCCTATGGCAACTCTCTTTATGACAAAAATGACACAGAAAATCGACAAAAGAGAGAACTACACCTAATAAACAACAACAATAAAAGCTATCTCTGGAGGAGATGGAATCAAACAATATGAATATTCATACCACAAAGTAACAAAAAAATACTAATACTAGAGTCGCTCACAAGACTAGTCACTCACAAAAACTTTTCTCTCTTTAATCTTAAATTTGGAAAGTGCCATGATCTTTTACTGTCTGCTCAACCTGAGCCCACAGAGGGAAACCGGGAGTCTGGTAAGTAAGGAATCTTACTTACCATGTTGCCGCCAGTCTGAGTTCTTATTTTCCTCCTGCAACTTTCAGGAGAGCAGAGTGACTTTGAGATGGGCCGGGTACACCAAACCCTAGAGTTAAGGGGGGAAACTTGCCCTTTCCCCTGAAATTTTGCTGAAAGATTGACTCACAATTAAGGCAGATTAATAAGAGAAAGGTTATTTACCAATATCACATGCATGGGGAGATCACATAGTAATTACCCAATATCCTAATGCAGTTAAGATTTTTTATACAAGCCTTTTAGAGAGGAGAGGGGAAATGAGGAATACAGGTGTAAACTAAAATAAAATTTTAAGGCTCACCACCCCCATGGCTGACTAAATGGACCCCCTCGTGGCCAAAGGAATATCCTAAAACAAAATTGCCTGCCAGGAGAAAGGAGGTCAGACATGCTTTATGCCCCTCTCCCTTCTTGGAAACATCCTTTGTAACCCATTAACAGGCCTAAGGGTATGCACAACAAATCTGTGTCCGGTGTCTTGTCTCTGGTAAACAGCTCCTTATGTTAAAACATTCCAAGCTTTTAGACAAAGCTTCATGTCTTTAACCAATTACAAGCAAAAGAATCTTTAAACCCACCTATAACCTGTAAGCCCCCACTTCGAGATGTCCTACCTTTTTGGGCCAAACCAATGTATGCCTCCCACGTATTTGTCGCGCGCCCCTCGCCAGCAAGGACCACGCAACACTTGGAGTTCTTC
>VBSM01003185.1:10011521-10034660 GCA_008086735.1 Cheirogaleus medius
TGCACCCGGAACTAGGCGCCATCTTGTAATGGCGGAACACCGCGCCCCACACGTATTGATTGATGACTTCACCTGTAACCCCTGTCTCCCTGAAATGTATAAAACCAAACTGTAACTAAGCCACAGCAAGCCCACTGCTCAAGGCTTCTTGAGCATGGCTCTGGGTCATGGTCCTCAAATTTAGCTCAGGATAAATCTCTTTAAAATTATTTTACCAAGTTTGGCTTTTTTTCTGTTGACACAGGTAATTCTGTTTAGGGGGTCGTTAGGCAGGATCAATGGATGAGGAAAACATATTGACTTGTAATTAACCTGAGAGACAGGTATTATGTTTTAAATGATTTGGGCTAGGTCTGAGTTGGAAAACAAGGGAAGTGGATTGCTCCCTCTGATCTTTTGATCATGTCAGTCCGGTTTATGCAGATAGAAGGAAAGCCCCTTTCAGTGCTTTTTGATTTTGAATGGCCTTTAATTCAAAATATTCTTTATACCAAGGAGTCATATTTTCAGGTGAAATTTCCTGAGTTCCTTCAACACAGATCTCAGCAGGCAGAAAGCCAGAAAGAGAACCCTCTCACTTGATCCAAGCCAAGTTCTCAGGACACAAAACAAACAGGAAAGTGATGGCTATCCCTGGGAGGGAAAGAATTGATAATCAAGAGTACTCTCCTGGCTTTGGTATCAAGGTGATATTGGCTTCTTACAATGAGTTACAATCAGTCCTTCCTTCTCGATGTTATGAAATAATTTCTGCAGTATGAGTACCTATTCTTTGTAGGTCTGCTAAGATTCAGCTGTGAAACCATCTGGTCTGGGACTATTTTTTGTTGGAAGATTTTTTTATTGCTGCTTCAATTTTGTTGAAATGCAAATCAAAAGCACTATATCACTTAACTCCAGTGAGAATGGCTTTTATCAAAAAGTCCCAAAACAATAAATGTTGGCCTGGATGTGGAGAGAAAGGAACACTTATACACTGTTGGTGGGACTGCAAATTAGTGCAACCTCTATAGAAAATTGTGTGGAGATTCCTCAAAGAACTAAAAGTAGACCTATTTGATCCAGCAATCCCACTACTGGGTATTTACCCAAAGGAAAAAGGCATTTTTTTTTATCAAAAAGACACTTGCACTAGAATGTTTTTTGCAGTGCAATTCACAATCGCAAAGATGTGGAATCAACTCAAGTGCCCATCAATTCATGAGTGGATTAATAAAATGTGATATATGTACACCATGAAGTACTATTCAGCCATAAAAAATTAATACCTTTCACAACAATCTGGATGGAACTGGATACCATTCTTCTAAGTAAAGTATCACGAGAATGGAAGAACACCACCTGTACTCACTATTAAATTGGAACTAACAGTACTCATGTGCACAGATGGAAGTAAAACTTAATGGAAATCATGCAGGTGGGAGTGGGGAGAAAGAGATGGGTGAAATCATACCTAAGGGGTACAACGTACACTATCTGTGTGATGGGCGCACTTAAAACTTTGACTCAAGCAGTACAAAAGCAATCCATGTAACCAAAACATGTGTACCTCCATAATATTCTGAAATAAAAAATTAAATAATAAAAGTAAACAATAGTAAAGCATCTAATGAAACAAAGTGCTCAGTCCACTGTAAACCATTATCATTTTACTGTAATCGATGTACGATGATACTATAGGTATTCCTAGAATACTTGATCTATTCATATATTTTATCTAACATCTGATACAGAGCAAGGCTAATAGCTCCACAGTATTTAGATAGCACAGTTATTATGAAGCTAAGCCTGTACACAAGTGTGATTTTAGGTTATTGGGAATATTATCAAATATATCTTCAGTGTATTTAATAAAACCTAGTATCTATTTTTGTTTATGAAACAATAGCATGGTATTGATGGTTCTGTCAATTATATATGGACCCCAATGTCTTTTTGTTCTCTTTTACTTGTTTTTACCTCTTTCCTACCTTAATTTTATATAATGCTGTAATTTTACATACATATATGTAGAACTATACATCTAATAAATTTGGTCATAATCAGCAAAAAAAAAAAAGAGTACTCAAAACTGAGAGCCACCCAAGAGTCACAATACCCAAAGAAATAGTTCCTCCAAGTGTTTTCTCCTACAGATCTAAATTTAGAAAGAAAAGACAAGAAGTGGCTCTTACCACCTTCACTCCACCCAACCCTGAGCAGAGATCAGGGAGTCTGATTGGTTTTAAAAAGTTACTCTTACTAGTTTGGTCAGAGGTCCTGAGGTCTCAGCTGCAGTCTCCAGAGAGAGAAGTCTCAACTATCCCATACTTATCACCAAATTGTTAGGGACGTTAAACTTTTCCTTTACCCTGTTAGATTTTTTGATTAGGGGTCTGAAAATTAAACTGACTAATAGACAAATTAACAAGAGAAATAACAGATTTTATTCATGTATGTACACACAGGAATTCAAAAAAATGTGACTTGAGATATTTATAATTTGGGGCTTATATACCATCTTATACCCCACACCACACCACTCCATCTTAATAGGGAAAGGGACTGGGGGGAGAAGGACACTTCCAGGGAAATGAATGACTTTTAGGGAAATTAAATGGGCCCGTAGGAGAACAGACGGGAGGTATGATAGCTTTGTGATAATGTCTGCTTAGGTGTGGTGCCAACTTCTCTCAGGTGATGAGTCAATCTTCCCTGGTTGCTCCCAAGGAGGGGATTTATGACAATTGAGTTCCTTTGGTGTTACAGCAAGTGTTACAGCAGGTGGTCCCGAGGACAAACCGAAGAGCACACAGAGAGTCGGAGAGCGGCCTCGCCACCAAATTCTGAGCCCCGTCTACCCAATTTTTCCCGCTTTTATTAAGTTGGAGTGGCCTGAGGGGGTGGGGTATCAGGTGTAGGTTAGTTGATGTAACAGGTAATAGGTTTAGTGTTATGCTGATGCACCAAGTAATAGGTTAGCATTATGCTGATTCAGGTCTTCAGTGAGTTGTGGGGGTCTCCAGTGGCTGATGCCAAGTAATAGACTAGTTGATGGGTCAGGTAATAGATTAGTGTTATGCCGATGTGTGTCTTCCATGAAGGTTGGGGGTCTCAGGTGCCTAATGCACCAAGTAACAGATAGGGGTTTACCTTATCATTGGGAGGCTCTGCTTTTAGGCATGTAAAAGATTTTAGGAACTCAGTTGTCTTTTGTTCAAAATAATTTTTATGCCACAGTGGTATATTCTGACCTCCTTCAGTATATTGCATAATTGCTACTCAAAGTATCATCGGCAAAGCAGCAGCAATGCAGCATAACTCAGAGATTGTTAGAAATACAGAATCTCAAGACAGACTCCTGACTTGTTGAATTTGAATCTGAATTTTTATGAGGTCACCAGGAATCTGTGGAACATTAAAATCTGAGAAGAACATGCCAGAGGATCTGATACATCATTTCATCAGATATGAACTATAAATAGACCAAGGCTGAATTGTAAAGATGGAGAGTTTTGTTCTTTTGGTACAGGTTGTCTCCAGCACCGTACCAAACTCCTTTTCTACCATTGTCTCTCCCTTTGTTTCCATTCCAACAACATTACACACTAACCCACCTACTCTACCCTCCAGCTTCCAAAGCCTTCCAGCTGCTTCACGTAGCCATGGTCTTCCAAAAGCCATCCTTAAGTCCAGGTCTCCATCTAAGCTAGACAATGGAATCACCATTAGAACTTAAAAATATGGATACCAGAGTCTTGCCCATTCTGACTTAATTCATCTGGTGGAAATTCTAATGTGCAGTTAAAGTTAAAAATTAGTCCACTAGTCCTCCTCTTTAACCCCCTCAGGAGGCCCCTGGATTGATTTTCTCTAACCAGTTAACATAAAAAGATTTATAGATGTTAATGATTTACTTGATAAATTCAAAGAATATTTGCATTTCGACTAGGGACTACCTCAACCAAGAGACTAATTTCTTGTGATTTTTAAATTTTATGCTCCCCAGGGGGCTACTCTAATCAACCAATGAGAGTAGCTGCTATCTTCTCCTATTGAGACTGGGGAATTAATGAGTATATTCAGAGGGCAACTTGATATCTTCCCAGTGGGCTAAATAGTCGCCATTCTTTTCCAGTTTAGAAAATAGAATCTACTCCCTTGGGTCCACAAATGAGGAGTTCCTAACTCTTTGGAATATTCCAGATGACTGGGTAGAAAGCATCTGTGTTGCTCTCCTTTTTCTAAAATGGTATGGGAGACAGAAGAAATTCAAAACTTCAAGAATGATCAGACCTTGGTGGTGATTATCATCTATCTGCATGGCTCATGACTTGGGGAAAAATGTGTGGAAGGACCTCCTCCTCTTTGGAGGAATCCAATTCTACTCTGCTAACAATGAGGAACCAAAAAAATAATAATCTAAAGCATCTTCTGCTTTGTCTCCATTCTTCAGTGGATATTTGTTGGTTGCCTAACCAGTAGTAATTTCATACTTTTCCCTTTCTAACAAGACCCATTTCTATGCCATTATGAGGCAGCCATGCTTTCTAGGTGGAATTATCCTCTCTCCCAGCTCTAGTAGTAGGTTCTAATTGGCCTAAACCAAATGTTTGTCCCAGTAATTGGTTCAGAGTTGTAACATATCTCTGAGCTAATCAGTAAGAAAGAGTCTCCTGGCCACTTAGCTAATGATTGGTTAATATGTGGACAGGGGGCAGACAATCTCAGTTGATCCAATCAAAGCACAGGCAGGACATTGTCTAATAGTTGAGGTAAAGAAAAGTTTCTTGTTTTGGCTGAACCTGAAGGGAAAGCATATAGCCCCAGATGCTTCTAGAAAGCTCTCCTAGAAGCACCAGCAATGACACCATGGGCAGCAGCATGGAAAGAAAGAAAGAAAAATACTGCCATTGATCTTTTTATTTGCATGGGACTATAAATGTTCTTATCAAGTGAATTGGTTTAAATTGAGTTTTCCCAAAATGTCAAAAAAAAAATTTTAACGGGTGTCAGGCAGGTGGGAGGGGGGAGGAGGGGAAGGGTGTATACTTACATAATGAGTGTGGTGCGCACCACCTGGGGGTTGGACACGCTTGAAGCTCTGGCACAGTGGGGGGGGAGGGGTGGCAGGGGCAATATATGTAACCCTAACAATATCTGTACCCCCATAATAGGAAATAAAAGGAAAAATTAAAAAAAATTAAAAAATAAATTGAGTTTTCCATTACTTTGAAAATGAAAATATTTTAACTGATACATGTGCCAGTTTAGACCAAGTGCCCCCAAACTCTTGCCATGGGGTGATTATTTGCCTCTTGGTACCCCTGTGATGTGCAGAATTCTGATTTACCAAGAACAAAGCTTAAGACAGTGATTCTCAAACTTGTCTGCACACTGGAATCATCTAGGAACTTCAGAAGATATTGATGCCTATATCTCACTCCCTACCAGAGATTGTGATTAATTGCTTTGTGCATGACTGAGGCTTTGTGAATCAGCCTCTCTTATTTACTTTATTTTGGTGGTAAGAAAGCAGGTAAAAACTGAAAGAGAGAATTGGCAGACTTCAATATAACAAATAAACAAATGTCAAATGTTTACATTTTAATATTACTGTACCCAGGATGATTCTTCTCCTAGCCATGAACTCTAAGACTCTGGGATAATAGAAAGGAGAAATAATCCCAGTTTACAGAATCTTGAGGAGATTTTATTGACCTTGTGATATCCAGGGAACAACGTCAGTGAGTGATGCAATTTCCTGATAATTTTCAAAAAGCAAATGTTCAGAAGGCTTTATAAGTCCCAATATGACAATATTGTCTCTAATCTCTCCTCTGATCTCCATCCCTTCCCCAGTCACCATGACAACTCATACAGGTATTAACCAAGAAACCTGGAAAGAACACTTTTGGTGTTTTACCTCAGCTCCTTTCTCAGACATTTCATAAAATGATTTGTATTCCAGAATTCCCTGGTATGAATGAATTAGAAATTCTCAAGCTCCCAAATTTATACAGGTCAGAATTCAGGGGGAGGCATATCCTATTGAAGAGCCACTGATGGTCCTAAACAATTAAAGACATAGCTCAGGTATGACAAAACAAAGACCAGATGCATTAAAACGAAGACAAGGAAATTTTCTATGCGAACATAGGACCACTTAACTTTATGGAAGGGATGTCAAAGGCCTTATTCAGATCTTTAAAAATGGAGAAAGAGCCAAGAGTTTTCTGCCTGAGTTCACTTTGATTTTGGTTTCATACAGACTTCTATATGATTAATGTAAAATACCTTTAGCATTAGGTTTTAGCAACCTTAACTTACTAATATTCTTTGACATTTAGTTATAAGGAAGTGTCTCTGGGTTCGCACCCAGTAATTCCCTCTCCTCAGCAGCTGTGTGGTGTGTCAGTCAGCTATTGCTGCTTAACAAACAATTATAAAGCTCATTGACATACAACAATAAGCATTTATTAATACTTTACTATGTCTGAGAATTGGCTATGGTGGCTCTACATCAGACTTTGGTTCTGAGGTCCAGTTGAAAGGACTGTTCTACATTTATTTCATTCTTATGCTATGAAGGACATGTCCTTCTCATGACATTGATAGAAAAACAAATGGGAAAAGCAAAAATATGTGATTTCTATTATTGCCAAGGCTTGGAACAGGTGCACTATCACTTTCTCCCTCATTCCATTGACCAAAACAAGTGGCATGGCCCAGCTCAACATCAAGAAAGCAGAAGAATACACTCTGCCCAGTGGTGTGAAATTCAAAGTCACATGACAGAGGATGGACTTGTTGATGGAAAAGAAGCCAAATTCTGTAAAATAGGTTTATTCTGAGCCAAATTTGAGGACCATGACCCACAGCCATGTCCAAGAAGCCTTGAGCAAGTGGATTGACAGTAGCTGGGTTACAGTTTGGTTTTATACATTTTAGGGAGACAGGGGTTACAGGTAGTCATAAATCGACATGCGGGAGGCATACATTGGTGTGGGCCATCTCGAAGGGGGTCGTGCTTACAGGTTATAGGTGAGTTAAAGATTCTTTGACTTGTATAATTGGCTAAAGACATGAAGCTTTGTCTAAAGGCTTGGAATGTTCTAAGATAAGGAGGCCTGTTAATTAGAGACAAGCCACCAGACATACACTTGTTGTATAAATTGAGGACCTGCAGGTGTGTCTTACATACCCTTAGACCTATTAATGAGTTACAAAGGATGTCTCCAAGAAGGCACAGGGGCATGGTGAGGCATGTCTGCCCTCCCTCCTTGTGGCAGGCAATTTAGCTTTAGGGTATCACCTTGGCCAGGAGGAGGTCCATTCAGTCAGCCAGCAAGGGGAAGCCTTAAGATTTTATTTTAGTTCACAAACTCAAGGAGAAGTGAAGAAGGAAAATAACAATGTTAATAATATAGTTTATCACATGAGATAAAGTTCAGGCTCTAAAGCAGAGATTGGCAAACTTTTTTGTAAAGAGACTGGTAGTGAATATTTTAGGCTTTATGAGCCATATGGTCTCTGCCACAACTATTCATCTCTACCATTGTAGTACAAAAGCAGCCATGGACTGTAGGTAAATGAATGAGCATGGTCATGTTCCAATAAAACTAAATTTATTGACACAAATTTGAATTTTATATAATTTTCATGTATCACAAAATATTCTTTTGATTTTTTCAATCATTAAAAAATGTAAAAACCATTATTAACTCACAGGCTGTACAAAAACAAGCAATGGGCTAGATTTGGCCCACAGGCCATAGCCTGTCCATCCTTGTTCTAAAAAATGACATACATACCACTCAATTGTCTGCTGCATTCCCAGTCTCTCCCAACATTTAACACTCCAACCATATTAAAACATGGTTTTCCGAAAAACCCATTCTGTTTAGTGATGACTTATTTTTGAGTTTGCTCTTGCCCCACCTCAAAATTCCCTTCCCCTCTCCTTTGCCTGGTCAGCAAACTTCTAGTCTTCCTTCTACTCCTACTCCACTAAGTGTTTTCACATCAGCACTGCCTTCCCATATTCCCTGAGACTAAGGAAGACTAAGGTGGTCCATCTTCCATACTCCCGTTGCATTATACATATGTGTTAATCTAGATAGACTAGCTGTTGTAGCATATAGCACTAAAATTGAAATGGCTTAACACAAGAAATATTTATTTCTCACACATATAATGGGGCCATGGGTCAGGTGAGCATCTGAGCTCTCCTCCATTCAATTATTTAAGGACTCAGTTTCCTGTTTTGTAGTTCACACTTCTGGAAGATCCTACTAATAGTCTCTGTTCTGTAGTCAAATGAAGAGAGCAGGCCTGTGGGAGGGAGAGTTTTATGGGCCATGTCTGGGGTGCATCCCTTCTGCTCAACTTTCATTGGCAAGAACCCCATCTTTCAGCCACATGTAATAGCAAAAGAAGCTATAAATGTGGTTGAATGAATGAATGATTGAGTTGTAAGTATAGGAAAATTCCATTCATTTAGAACAGCACACAAATTATTCTTAGTAGACCAAAACATTAATCTCAGTGAAATTTGTTAAAAAGCAAACAAGACTGAGTTATAACCAGTTAAACTAAATTTCATGTTCCCTTTCTGCTTTGTGTTTTGAGAACTGTTGCAGATATTTCCCAAAAAGTGTCTTTCTCTATGTCAAGTTCCTTTCACCAGTTTAAAACACACTTCTTTTACTCAGACCTGCTTTAGCTTTGCCCATCCTCTGACAATGTCTTTGCTCTTATTGGAGACCACAAAGGACTTACGGGTGAAGTATTTTTTTAGATGGCCTCCTCCCCCACCTTCCTCTTCCATCCTGCTGCTCTGAGCATGGCCTTGCTTCTCCAGGCAATCTATACTTGCTCCTGGCTGAAATAGAATGAATACCATTCTCTGTTTGCCTGTTTGTCTCACATAGCTCCAAGATGTGTCCCTTTGTCCCTTTGTCAGCACACTGGCTTATACAACAGCTGCTGCTTTCTGCCATCCCTACTGAGAGAAAACAACAGTGTTTCCTGTTGATATGGCTCCTTTGCTCAGAATCAAAGGAAACATGTTAAGGCCATGGAGTCCTTTTTAATGCTGTCTCTGGGGACTACGGTTTTTCTTGATCATACACTTACTAGGATTAAATCCAGCATGAGTCTTAAAGGTACATTCTGGGAGGGGTTATTAAGCACAAAAGGCATAAAAAAGGAATACCAGGATAGGTTCCCTTCTGCTTCTGCAGTGATTCTGTTCCGCATTTCCTAGGTTATCCAGCCTACAGACTACAGAACAGCTAGTAGCTGGGATTTATGTGCCTTTCTTTACTTGCAAAAGGACATAGAATATTCTGGGAAGTCATGCCACTCTCCCCCTTCCTAGCTTTTGCTCTTCTGTTTGATACAGCCCCTCTTCATCTCTGTCCCTAAACTGCTAGTTCTGTCCTTCTTTCCTCTCTGCATCTCTGCACCACTTATAGTTCAGAGGTGATGCTACTGGCAGTGACCATCTGAGTGTTTGGCTATGGCTCAAGTGAGTGCTCCATAATAATACCCTTCACGTTTTCACATAGAATGCTGATTTGTAGTTACAATATGAAGCTGATGGTTTTTGAGAGCTATGTGCCAGGCTGTGCTCAGTGCTCTGCTTGTATTATGTCATTCAGTCTCCACAATAATATCCTAGAGTTGCCACCATTTCCCCTCATTCTGTAAATGAGGAAACTGAGGTCTGAACAGAACACTTTGGCTGAGGTCACACTGCTGAGAAGCCCAGAGCTGAGACTTGAAGCCATTTCTTGCAACCTCAGAGTCTTTGATCCAGAATTCTATGCTGCTGCCTGTCAAACTAGAGCTGGTGGAAGGAATCTAAGAGAATTTCTACAATATTAACACTAGAGTGTGGTCCACAGATAGATAGATCACCATCGGCATTACCTGGGAGCTGATACTAGAAATGCAGAATCTCAAAACATACAAATATGCATCTCAGCAAGATCAATATGATTTGTAGGCATATTAAAGTTTGAGAATCTCTGCTATAGAATGCATTTTCCTTTTATAGAAAATTAAATGTGTCAAGTGATGAGCCTCAGTCTCATCAATTGGTTCAGACACAAGACTAAAATCCAGGTTGCCACAGAGATGGGGAAGAGGATTAATTTTATGGAAGCAGATAGCAAGAGAGATGGTGGTGTCTTCAAGTGGGTTCATCAACAGATGAATGGATAAAGAAAATGTGGTATATAGGCATAATGGAATACCATTCAGCCATAAAAAAGAATGAAATCAAGCAATTTGTAGCAACATGGATAGAACTGGAGGTCATTATATGAAGCAAAGTAAGCCAGGCACAGAAAGACCAATATCACACATTCTCATATATGGAGCTAAAAACGTGGATCTCATGGAGATATAGATAATAGAATGATAGTTACCAGAAGCTGTGAAAGATGTATGTGTGTGGGGGGATGACGAGAGATTGGTTAATGGGTACAAACATATAAACATACAATTAGATAGAAGTAATAAGTTCTGACTTTTGACAGCAGAATAGGGTGACTATAGTTAACAATTTATTATATATTTCATAGTAGCTAGAAGACAGAACTTGAATTGTTCTTACCACATAGAAATGATAAATATTCAAGGTGATGGGTACCCCAAATACTCTGACTTGATCATTACACATTCTATGTATGAAACAAAATATCACAGGTACCTTATAAATATGTAAAATATTACATATAAATGAAAAATCATGTAAAAGAATAATCATAACCAATTTGACATCAGGCAGTTTCATCTAAACACACCCATAACAGTGAGCTAAAATCACTTATGTGAATAAGGTGTTCTTAGAAAATAGTGGGCTGAAGCAGAATTTCTGTTTGTATGTATGTGAGTTTGTGTTTGTGTTCCCTTTACTACTCCCTCATTTTTGTAATCACTCTGGTTGACAGAGCTGGACATTGCTATGAATCAACCAATGAAGTAATTCCATTATGCATTCAACCATACATATAGTACTTCAAACACAGTTGAGCACCTGTGTTTCTGGGTGCTGAGGAGACAAAGATGAATAGGACTCATTCCTACTCTTAAGGAGGTCATAGCATTGGAGACAATAAAAATAAATATTTTTCTGTTATAAATTACAATTCATAATAAATACTAAAATAAATTGTCCTATATTCTAAATAGGCTTTTTCAGAGTTTAATATTTCTAAAATCAGTATACATTTAAAAATTATGTCTGAAGAAAGATAAAATGCTGAGTTGCTATTATCTGAATATTTGCATTTAGATATCTATTAAAGAGATCTGTTAATCTGATTGTCACCTCTGTTGAGATATTTGCTTTGAAATTGCTAAACACAGTGTAATTTTAATTTGTATTTACTTCTTTGTCTTTCTTTAAAAAACTTTAATTTGAAAATAGTTTTACATTAAAAGAAAAGTTATAATATAGAGTTCTTATATACTCCAGATCCAGTTTCCCCTGTTAACATTTGACATTGGTATAGTATATTTGTCACAATCAATGAACCAATATTGATACATTATTGTTTAAAGTCCATGTTTGATTCATATTTCTTAGCTTTTCCTTAACGTTCTTTTTCTTCTCCAGAATCTCATCCATGATACCACATTATATTTAGTTGTCATCTGTCGTTAGACTCTTCTTGACTGTGTCAGTGTCTCAGATTGTCATTGTTTTTCATGATCTTGACAGTTTTGAGGGGGATTGGTTAGCTATTTTGTAGAATGTCCCTGTATTGGAATTTGTCTGATGTTTGTCTCATGATTGGACAAGTATTATGAGTTTTGGGGAGGAATACCACAGAGGTAAAGTGCCATTCCCACTACATCAAATAAAGGGTACAAGCTATCAACATGACTTATGGTTGAGGTTGACCTTAATGACCTGACTGAGGGTAGTGTTTGTCCGATGTCTCCACCATAATGTCACTCTTCTTCCTCCCTTTTACTACTGTACTCTATACACAGACCACACTTTAAAAGTGGAGAGTTATGCTATACCTCCTTGAGGGAAGACTATCTCCATACATTATTTGGAATTTGTCAGCATGGGAGATTTGTCTCTTCTCCTCTATTCATTTATTTGGTTAGTTATTCAATAATTTATTTATATCAACATGTATTCATGGATATTTATTTTATACCCTGAATCATAATCCTATACTACTTTATTGCTCAAATTTTTCCAGCATTGTCCATTGGGAGGTCTTTCAGTTGACTCTTGTGTCCTGTGACTTATCCCCATCATTGTGGGGTTTAAAAACTTTTATTTTTGAGTACTTTCTTGCACTACAAGATGCTTCAGGCTTACCTTGTATATTTCCTGACGTAGCCCTAGAATCAACCATTTCTCCAAGGAGCCCTAGTTCCTTTTACTGGAGGATAGTAATATGAACCAAGATTTGGGTGCTTTGTCTTTTTAAAAATGTTTTTAAAAATATATCACTCTTATGCTGCATTGGTAAAAGAAGTCATGTTCAAATATAAGATTTCTTGTGAAATACCAGGATATGTATTCAAAGGCAGTAGAAATCAGAGATCTTGGAGGAGACCACAAGGTTCTGAAAGCCAGGAGTGATTGATATGGCTTATACACATGTGACTGGGACTATTATACACATGTGACTGGGACTATTACCCAGGCACCAAAGAGCCAGTCATCCAAAACTTCTGGCTGACATTCAAAGGAAGCTGAATCTCTTCCAGTAATATGTGATATGATTAAAGAAAAGAGTGAAACCAGGGTTTAACCAAATAAGAAATGAAGGAACAGACAGCCTGATTTTGTTAGATATTCCTCCAAATATGCTGTCATCCTAAAGTTGGTGAATAGGTCAGGTCTATCATCTTAGATTTTGAAATGCAGCCTATCACTGGGTGCTGTGTATAACTACAATCCCTCAAAATGAGTCCTAGGGATTTTTAGACTCTGTAGTATGAAGAAGGCTTAAACACAATCTTGTGATACTGAAAAGAAAGTAGTATATAAGTATATGAATGCCTGTTGTCTTGTTTTAGGTACATTAATATAGTTTATTTTATCCCTAAAATATTTATAATTAAATTGATGGTTGTATAGTGCTGTGGTTTGAATGTGTCCCCCAAAGTTCATGAGTTAGAAACTTGATCCCCAATGCAACATTGTTAAGAAATGGGACCTTTAAGAAGTGATTAGGACATGAGGACTCTGTCATCATAAATGAATTAATGCTATTATCACAGGAGTGTGTTCCTGATAAAAGGATGAGTTTGGCCCCCTTCCCTTCTCTATCACTCTCTCTCGCTCTCCCTCCTTCCTCCCCTGCTTGCACACACACATGGTGTGATGCCTTCTGCCATGTTATGGAGCAGCAAGAAGCACCAGATGCAGCCCCTTGTCTTGAACTTCCCAGTCTCTAGAACTGTGAGCTAAATAAATTTCTGTTTATTATAAATTACCCAGTCTTGGGTATCCTATTATGGCAGCACAGAACAGACTAAGACATATAGTCAATGGAGATTTAGAATCAGGGAAATATTTCATTCTGTGAGGCCATTCATCCTCGGATAATGAAAAGCTCCAGAAGGCTCATGGCCATTTTGTGGCCTCACATTTCAGCCAATAAAACTTACTTTCCTTAAGATCCATTTTGTGAAGTTTTTGTGAAATCATCAGTTTCTCTCCCTCTCCTTCATCCCCCTCTCCCTCTCTTATTCTCTCCCTGTTTTTCTTTCTCTTTTTCTCTTCCCAGTCTGTGAAAATCTTTTTTAATGGCAGGTATGCTTGTCAGCATTACTTTACCTTCTGGCTTTGTAAAAACATGAAATATTCCTTCTTTCTCTATTCCCTCAAACTGTTTCAATAGTTTAGGAATATCTGAAATTTAAAGATTTGAGAAAATGCACGTGTGAAACCTTTTTGTCTTTCTTCTGTAGTAATTGGTTTATTTAAGTCTTCCCTCTGGATCTATTTTTTTAAATATGTATTCCTAGAAATTTTTCCAATTTATCCAAGTTTTAAAAATTGTTAGCATAAAAATACATAGAGTATTTTTATAATTCTTTTCTATTTCTTCTGTATATATGATGGTCTTATTCCTAATTTTGTTTACTGAAATTAATCTTTTTTAATAGTTAGGCTAGTTAGTGGTTCATTTGTATTTTTCTAATGTTTAAGGAAAACATAACAATTTTTCTGCATTTTCATTTATTAATGTCTTTTTAATTTTATTAATTTCTTCTGCTTTCCTTGGTTTATATTTTATTTGCTTCCTCAGTTGACTGCTAAATTCATTTATTTTTGCTTGTTTAATAAATCACTTATCTAGAAACAATATCCACATCCTATATAGTAAATTAGCATTATCATTCCATTATTTTTAGATGTTCTACAGTTGCTAGTTTTATTTGTTCTTGGACCCAAGGTATTCTAGTATAATTTCAAAACACTTTAAGATGTTGATATTTTTGTTTCTGGTTTTGTTCTTTATTTTTAGTTTTATTTCATACCCATTATCTTTCAAATTATAGAACTAGACCGTCTCCCCATTCATAGGATTTCATCTACTAATTCAGAGTGCATGATGTACATACCACTGTGGACTTCACCATGACACACAAGTCCATGCATGTGTAGTGTGTGTGTACATGTATTTTAAGGATAAAAGAAAATACATTTAATGTACATGCAACAAGAATACATGTATCCATATAATTATATATCTCTCTTTTCAGTATCACAAAGAGTGCATCTAAGCTGATGCTATTAAGAACCTAGGATTTCCCCAAAGGCAAATACAGCAAAGAAACCACCTTTCAACCAACATAGAGGTAAATCTAACCTAGGAGGGAATGAAGAAGCAGTCAAATATAGTTTTTTTCTACCATGTTTGGGTTGGAGTATGGCTTCTTCTACTTCAGTGTTTACTAAATGTGTCTGCAGGATAGAATCACCTGGAAAACTTTTAAACAGTCCAAATCCCAGGCCATACCTCAAATTAATTAAATCAAAGTCTCTGGAGTGGGATACAGGCATCAGTATTTATGAAGCACCCCAGGTCATTCCAATGTACAGATGCCATACACATAGTCTAGGACACACACAGCTGAACCTTACTTACAATTAGCCCTCAGTGTTGTAAAGCAGTCATTCTCGAATTTGAGCTCCATCAGAATAACTGGAAGGGCTGTTAAAACACAAATTTCTGGGTGGTATTCTGGAGTGTCTGATTCATTAAGTCTGGGGGAAGCTTAAGAATTAACATCTCTAAAGTTTCCTGGTGATGCTGATGCTGCTATTCCTTGAACCACACTTTGAAACCACTATTGTAGAATATTGAGCCTTAGTTTCAGAAAGGAAAATATATTTGAAATTTAGCTGCAGCATGGATTCTTTGAAGAAGCCACCATGACTAGAACTTACAAAAAGAAACCCATATTGAGTACATTTTTCAAGACCATATAAACTTACATCTTACAAACCTGCTATGCTGTCATTTAACAGAAGTCTTTATGAAGTATTTATTAACAAGTACTTTGTAGGTGGCTGAGCTAATTGCCATAGTAACAATTCAAGTGTGCTGTAGTTGCTTCAGTCTAGGAACTTTAACATTTTAGCATTAATTTCTAATTAACTGCTAATGTTTCCTTATGTTTTTTATGAGCTCATCTATGTGTAGATTAACTCTTAATCTGCACTGATTTCTGCATTAAAAGGACTCGATGTTTCTTTTCTAAGGATATATGGTACTAATTAGAATAAAAGAAAACCTCTCTATGATGAATCAGTTTCTGGGTATGAACATAGGTGTTTCAGCAGGTGTGAACACAAACACAGTGCAATAGGGTCCAATAATTAAAGACAAAATGCAGTTGAAGATTGAAGGTTTTGAATTTTTATGCTGTACAGGTCACTAAAACTTGCATGAGATAGTCATACCCCCTGGTATCTTAGACCCTAAGAGAGGGATCAACAAACTATGGCCCATGGGCCAAATCCAGAATATTGCCTGTTTTGGTAAATAAAGTTCTATTATTAATAGAACACAGTTACACTTATTCCTTTATATATTGTCTATGGCTGCTCTGCGACTCTAACGGCAGACTTAAGTAGTTCTACCCACAATGCCTAAAATATTTATTACCTGGCCCTTTGCAGAAAAAGTTTGCTGGCCCTCTTAATCAACTTTCTTTGTATAGGAATGATTAGTCATCCACATATCCATGCAGTTATAATCCCATCAACATTTTTACTCATATATGGTTCACAAGACTACCCCGAAAGCTTTGCCAAATGTTTTCCTGAAATCCTAATCTCATAAACTTGTCAAAAATGTAAATGGAGCTACTTTGGCATGACTTATGCATACTGAACCTGCTACTGGCTGGCAATTGTGGCTCATTTAGAACTCATCCTGTCACTTTGAGAACCTAATAGTTATCTTGCTGAATCAGAGTCCTAGTTAACTAACTCTAATGTTCTTTGTGGGGAGTCTCCAAGGAATACTTTTTGCATGGATTGTTCTCATTGCTAATCCCCTTTTCTGTGATAAATGGTAGTTAACCTCAGAGGCAGTTTGCAAAAGGTCAAGAAAATGTGATACAATGGCAATGACAGAAAACACAGAAATTAGTATATGTCGGTAGAGAACGATATTAACCTCGGGTGGGTCTAAAGATGTGAAAGAGATAAGTGAACATGCCATTACAACTTGCTATCAAAGTGAGTTATATGGAGATGGGATATTAGCATTTCCTATTGGATCCAATAATTAAAATAATTTGCAAGGGAGAAAAATATATGGATGGGAAAGCAAAAGAAATGTGATTAGAGCATTGCCATTTCCCACATCCTAAGAGTAGAAAACAGCAAAAGATGAGAATCTGTATATAGAGTGAGGTGTGGTGTGGTTGAGGAAGCAGCTAAAGCAAGAGGAAAGTACATTAAAAAGTGAGAGAGGAGATTAAGAAAAGTCAATAATAACCTGGAAATGAATGTGATAAGATGGCAAAAAGGAAGCCAGCCGAGTGAGGAAAGCTGGAGTCATCTCGTGCCTCACTGCTCTGGAGACTGTACCATGAATACCAGATTTAGCTCTGCCATGAGACCTCGAGGATTTGCAGAAGACATGAGACTAGGGATGAAAATTACTGAGCCCTGAGAAAATGTAATTTATAGATAAAGCAGTGCAATGATTCTTATCAGATGGGTGATGAGTAGAGAACAGAGCAGTAGAAAAGGAGCTTGAAATAAATACTTCTGTCCCACTAAGAAAATAAGGTGGATTTATGCCCATTATTCTTGGGTTTATATTACATTTTTATGACTACTCTGCATGAATAGAATCACACAGTGAAGTTCAAATCCTGCTCCCTTGATTCCACTGAAGAAAAAAAAGAAATAAAAATAAACGGAGAAAAGTGAGTTGGTAGAGATACTTGCTGCTGCTTTATCTTTAATCAGAGATTTAAGTGGCAGGGGAAGCATATATTGATATTGATTGATTTTATTGTGTACTTTAGATTTGTGCTTACTTATTGAGGCCCTGCTTGATTGATTTTTATTGTGCATTTTAAATTTAAATTTACTTATAACAGCCTGTGCCGCTGCCAGGTACAGTGATGGGAGATATCCAAATAAGACATAGTTTCTGTCTTCAAGGACCTATGTTTGAATTGGAGAATAAGATAAGTAGTCAGGCATTTAATATATGTACTATAATGAGGAGGGCCAGAGAGAGACATCAGTTATTAAAGAGAAGGGTAGGGATACAGGTATTCTGTGCAAAAGGAATGTAGGAGATGATATGGTAGACTCGTTGGAAAAATGGCCCCAATTCTCCACTTTTTTATGTATCCACCACTTTATAATATGAGTTTGCATCTCCTTCCAGCAAGCAGTGGGGTCTGTTTCCAACTCCGTGAATCTAGGCTGATCTTGTGATTGGCTTTGGCCAATAGAATGCTACAGAAGTGATCATATGTTAGTTTCATGCCTAGGCATCAGGAGGCCTCACATGCTTTCACTGTCTTTTATTGAACTCTGCCACCACCACAAGAATAAGCCAGGACTTGCCTGCTGCAGGATGAGAGACCATGTGGAGGAGAGCTGCATCATGCCAGATGAGGCCACACGAGACTCTGCTAGACCAGCCAGCCCCCAACTGGTCTGGCAAAAGGGCAAAGACAAATTAGCTAGTCCAGTGGAGGTCAGATGAGTCTGGCCCATATCAGCAAAATTGCCCTGCTGACCCATAGGTTTATACGGAGTAATAAATAATTGTTATAAGACACTAAGTTTTGGAATTAGTTTTTGTGTAGCAGGAACTTACTAATACAGATGATCTGGAAGTATAAGAGAGCAGGGCACGTTCAATACACTAAAAGTGGTTTGAGAGGAATAGAGTATGAAGGGAAAAGGGATGAAAAGTGAGAATGTAACCAAGCAAGAACTGGATCCTTCAGAGTTATACACCTTATTAAGTGGTGGGGAACTATGAAGGGGTTTGAAACAGATGTATGACAAGAGTTTATTTTAGACAGATTACTCTTTATGGAGGTTAATGGCTAGGAGAAACACGAGGCTAGAAGGAGGAAGGCCAGTAATGTGGCTTCTATAGTGATACAGGTGAGAGGTGATAATACCTTGAACTAGAGTATATTAGGGACCATGGGGTTAAGTAGAAATGAACAGATTGGAAAAATATTTGAGACATAGAATGAGACGGACTTAGTGCTTTATCAGAAGTGAGAGATGAGGGAAAGAAAAAGTCCAGAGCTGATTCCTGGTGTCTGATTTGGGCAAATGAAAGATTTAGGTGACAGAAACTCAGGAGGCAAATAAGATTTGGATGGGATGGATAAGCATAGTCCGGGGTTTAAGTTTGAGATGCCAAGGAGATATACAATCAAAGATTCCAAGTAAAAAATTGGTAACATAGATCTGACGCTCAGGATAGTGACTTGGGTTGGAGATAGTTTTGGCAATTGGCAGCCTACAGTTAGTACTTGAAGCCACTTAAACATTTACTGAACACCTGATATGTGTTATGTGCTGTGTTACATGCTAGGAATATGGAGGCTAGCAATTTAGACCAGGCTAGTGAAGATACAACATTGGTCTAATAATCACACAAATATAAATATACTGTCTTAAGTACTGTGGAAAAATACTGTAAACCATAAGAGTATATAATAAAGAAACTTGATCTAGCCTGAGGAATCAAGGAAGAATTCCCTGGAGAAAGGATGCTTAAGCTGAGATCAGAATTATGAGAAGGGTTTTCAAGGTCATAGGTGAGAAATGGAGTAGAAACAGAGAATGTTCCATGAATAGGGATAGAAATAGTACGCCTAGCCTAACGGCCTCTAAAGTCAATATGGTAGGACAATAGGGAGGGGAAGGAAAACTGGTATGAAATGTGTATAGAAAAGTGTTACAGATATGAAGAGAAATGGACAGACTTGGAAAATATTTGGGAGGCAAAACTGATAAGACCATATGATGCATTAGAGAGAAAGGGAGATAGAGGAAACATTATTGGGAATAATTTGGGAAGGGGGGTTGGTTTGCATAGCTGAATGAATTATTGTTCCATTAACTGAAACAGCAAACACTGGGGAACTAGATCTAGATTTAGAGATAAAAGTACAAGATATCAGTATTTAAAATATTGAATTGGAAAATTCTTTAAAGTATCCAGGTGGCAAGGTTGAGGGAGATATTGGATATATAGGTTTGGAGCTAGAAAAAGATCTGACTGGACATTTAATAAACTTGTAGATCATCAAGAAATAAATGGTAACTTGAAGTCAAGGGGAAGGAAAGCTTGATGGAGATAAAAAGGAATCCTAGGACCAAGCCTCAAAGAACCCAATATTTAAAGTATGGATAATTAGAGATGAGTCCACAAAGGAGCATAGATGGAGAAGTGGGGAGGGATGGTGGAATGATGAGAACAGAAGCCAGTATGATAGAATGGGCTGAGGAAAAAGTGGGAGGTGAGGAAATGGAGGAGCATGTGTGGACAATTATCAAGAATTTTGGCCAAGGAGCGGAGGTGGCAAAGTAGATAGATGTCACAACAAGGGTTGACAGAGGTTTTTGTTGATGATGATGTTGCTCATTTTTTGTTTGGTTTTAGTAGGAGAGATTTGAGCTTGGGGCTGACAAGGATCCATCAGAAAATGACATATGGAGGGAAAAAAGGAAGAATCAAAAAAAATAGATGAGATCACTATAGAAAAACATATAAAAGGAGAAGAGAAGATGATCCAGGAAACATTTAAAAAAATATTGACATTTAAGGAATTATAGAGGACAAATGTACTGAGAAAAATCTGGACAGTGATAGGAGAAAGCAGAACATAGTTCCATGGAAGCCATGGAAAGAGAGTGTTTCAAGAAGGAGAGGAAGGACCATAAGGTCAAATATACTGAGAAGTCAAAGAGGACAAGAACTGAGAAATATCTATTGGCTTGAGCCAAGGGTCACAATGGCCTGGGATAGAACTGGTTCCTTGGAACAGTGAGATGGAATTCAGATTAAAGTGGGTTAAAATATGAGTGGTGGTTGAGGACATGGAGGCAATAAGTGTGGACAGCCATCTCACAAAGAGTTTTCATGAAGAGAAGAGTGGGCCTGAAGATTGACAGGAGACAAATAGAGCCAGGAGGTTTTGTTTTATATTTTGAAGTAAGTTGGAAGGGACCTGAAAATAACTAAATGTTGATTAGAATGAAGAGACTGAATATACAGAGAAAGGGAATAAGAAAAGAGTGAGGTCTCTAATAAGGGGGAAGAGAATGGGCAAGTGGTTGGAATAGACTAAGGAGAAGGGGAGACATTGCTTGTCTGTAGCAACAGAAAACAGGAGGAAATGGTGATGGAAGCAGGGGCATTTGTATTAATGATGGCAGAACATTGAGGGAGTTACAATATGGTGGGGTTTTACTTTCTTTGTTAAGAGAAAACACACCCTAAGAGAGAAAGGTGAATCAGGGATAGGTGTATACAAAAATTCATCTGTTTATGTAATACAGTCATCCGTTGGTATCTGAGGGGTATTGGTTCCAGAACTCACAGATTTCTGTGGATGTTCAAGTCCCGGATATAAAATGGCATAGTATTTGCATATAACCTACATACGTCCTCCTGTGTACTTTAAATTGTCTCTAGATTACTTATAATACCTAATATGACATAAATGCTATGCAAATAGTTATAGTGTATTTTTTATTTGTATTCTTATTTATTTTTAATATTTTTCTTTTTTTAAACTTTTTAAGAAGACAGGGTCTTACTGTATTGCCCAGGCTGGTCTTGAACTCCTTGGCTAAAAGAGCCTCCCAAGTGGCTGGGACTACAGGCTCACATAACCATGCCTGGCTTGTTTTTATTCTTGTATTGCTATTTTTGTGGTTTTTTTCTGAATATTTTCTACACATGGTTGGTTAAATCCATGGATGCAGAACCCATGGATATGAAGGGTTGACTATATTTTATTTCCTAAGTGGATGATGGATATATGGCTGTATTTCATTCATTAAACTTTTTCATAGTCTGAAATATTTTATTTAAAAAAAGAATATTGGAAATATGGTAGAGTCAGACATTGGGAAACATGAAGACTTGCAATAAGAAAGATCTGGCTACGGTAACATAGAATGTTGGGCAGGTAGCATCCTGGTTGCTTTTGGAGACCATGAATTTATAGTAGATAGCCAGTTGTTCACCAAACCACTTCCCTTTCCTGTAGAATAGCCAACTAAGCTTCATTTTTCAGCCTATGGTGCAGCTGAATGATTGAGTCTGGACCAAAAAGAATGAGCAAAAGGGATATAAGGCCCTTTCATGACCCTGCCTCCAGAATCCTCAGAGATATGGCCTTTCCTTTTCTTTCTTCATTAGGTGGTTGAATAGAGGGGACTCTGAGGACTTAGAGGAAGAAAGAGCCACAACATGGCAGGAGCCTGGGTTCCCAAGTCAGCACTTGGAGATCAGATTCCCAGGAGAGCTATCTGAGTGAAAATAGATATTTTGTTCTCTTATATGAGTGAGACATTAATTTTTATTATAAGCTACTAAAATCCAGGGATGGTTTGTCACAGCAGTTACCCTACCCTTGTACTCATCTTCACAAATGTGATTTTTTTTCCTAATAGTGCTGAACAGCCTTGTACAGATGCTGAGAACTGTTAAATTACATTCTCTGTACTAGATCGTTGAATGGTTTGACCCAAAGGCCATAAGAATGAAAGGAGTAATGAATAAACAATTGGATTTGTGAACAATTACATTCATTGAATAATGAATACATAACTAATTAAGATTCCCATTTGAAGACAGAAGGACCTGAGAGACTTCAAGAGCATGGTTGGTATTTCACAAACATAAAATAGATTCCTGTCATTAGGAAGACACAAGGGAAAGTGCTCCCCACCTGTCTAAGCTGGATTTACAGAAGAGAATATTGGATTCCATTCAACTACAATCCCTGTGGAGTCTGGACCTGCATAACCATAAAATCTCCCTACAGAGAATAAGAAAGGAAAAGCCACTCCTTCAGCTATGTCTATGGCACTTCATGTGGGAAGATCACTCCTCTGCCTGCAAGGAAGAGGGTGCTGGTCCAAGCTCAGGGCACTGAATTCCCTGGTGGACACATATAGCAGATGGAACACTCTGAGCTGTTGATCATCATAAAAGCTTACAGTGAGGATGATAGAACCAATGACATAAAGAGCCTGTTCTGTATAGGTAGGAAGTGTGTAGGATCTGCAACTACTATGTTTCCCCAAAAATAAGACAGGGTCTTATATTTATTTTTCCTCAAGAAGACACCCTAGGACTTATTTTCAGGGGATGTGTTATTTTTTTTAAATATGGTACAACAATCTAAATTTATTCAAATATAGTTAAGTCATCTTCTTCTGGAACATCATCATAACTCTCCAAACCCCGAATTCCATCCTGAATCTCTTGCGACTCTATTTCCTTTAGAACCATTGGCCCCAATCTCTCATGTCGAGCAATAGAGCTCTCATGGGGCAGATGAGAAGGGCTGCTCGTCATCTTGACCACTCCACGACGAAATGCATGGGTTGTGCAGATATGTTGCGTAGCCACGCCCATCACTAGG
>VBSM01003185.1:10034760-10099658 GCA_008086735.1 Cheirogaleus medius
GCTAGGGCTTATTTTATGGGTAGGTCTTATTTTCGGGGAAACATGGTACATGGGTCTTCCTCTGTCATAACTTGCCTGCTCTGGGCAAATCTTTTTTGTGGGCCACAAGATGCCCAGTTTCCAG
The DNA here is from genome assembly GCA_008086735.1 of Cheirogaleus medius. Classification (NCBI taxonomy): domain Eukaryota; kingdom Metazoa; phylum Chordata; class Mammalia; order Primates; family Cheirogaleidae; genus Cheirogaleus; species Cheirogaleus medius. The sequence continues at coordinate 10,034,885 of VBSM01003185.1, forward strand.
GCCCTCAAACTGCAGTATACCAATAGGCCAGTGACACAGATGAGCTTCCCCTGCTTCTTCCTGCAAGATTCCCCAGTGTGTAGTCACTCTTCAGCCCTGGGCTGGGGCCTCTAGAAATTGATGGGAGCAATACAACTGCCTAGTTGGTGGTTCTGGAGCTCCTCTCCATCATCAAAACTTTCCCTGGGGACTAGTCTGCCCTCCTTGCAATCCAGACTTTTCTGGGGCCTTTCCAGTATGTTGTTGAATTTGCCTATACATATCTGAACTCAAGTTGCAGTTATGGTTAAATATTCCTCCATCCCACTTCTCAGTCCCCAAGCAAATATGCAGATACCAACAAAGAAACGTGGGGTGTGTGTTGGGGATGGGGGAGGACATGGCCTTAAGGGTGGGAAGAGAGAATAGTTTTAGGTTTTCTGGGAATTCATCCACACCTGTGGTATCATGAACCCAGGAAGGCAGAAAGGTCATGAGTGTAAATGGGACATGCTGGTTCCCTAAACTCTGTGGCACATTAGTTCCCAAGCAGTCTTATTGTGGGACAGCCCCAAACCAAACCAAGTCTCCTTTTCATCTTGGATACTGACATTAAGTGTCCCATAGGGATGATATTTTAGAGGCAACAGCTGCAAATCTGTCTCATAGGAGCAGCAATGATACACCTCTGCAGAGCTCTTAGGGCCAACAGGTTTGGAAAGTTCCAGAAGGGCAGCAAATCTCCAGCTCAGCAACACTGAGGTGACAGAGGCAGCTATAGCTGATGTAATAACATCACTGCACAGCCCCCTAGGAGATTTGGGACCTGCACATCCTGACACCCCACTTGTCTGGCAGCCACAGCAAGCCAAGACTGAGCCTGATAAATGGGCACCTGCAAGACAGCCCTGAGGAGTCCCAAAGTGCCTGGAGAGGGGAAATTTGCAAGGCACTGACATTTCTGTATAAGCAGATGGAAGCTTGGAGCTAAGGGGAATCCATTATTAATATTAATAGAACCATATTTGTACTCAATATTAATAGAGCCATATTTGTCCTCATAAGCTGGTAGAGATGAGAACATTCAGGTACATTTATAGCCACAAACAAGGCTTAAACTCCTTTGATTGCTGCATCCTCAGAATGGAGCTCATAATTACCACTTTCTCCTGTACACACAGCAATGATCCAAGAGGTTCAAATTCATTTGGAAGAGGTCTTATAGCATATATACCTCTTGCTGCCTTAAGAAAAAAAAAATCCAGCACATTCTATAATAACAAGAGTCTAGAAGAGAAAAGCAGTTTCGGCTTTTGAGACAAATGCAGGCATTTAATTCTAATTCTCTATTAGGTGCGGTTCAGTTTTATTAAATTGAGAACAATTTGAACAATTTGAAGGAAAACTCAATAAAATTGGAATGTTACTTAAATTAATGAATAATGCTTATTACTCATCACCAGATACACGGCTCTCAGCTGATGAGCTGTTTTCAAGATAAGAGACATTTAACAAGGCTGTTCAGCAAAATTAGAAAAAAATATAAGATATAATATAAATATAAGATTTATTTTAAAAAGCATCTGCAGGAAAGAAACTCTATTGCATCTCTATACTACAGAAACATAGCAAAATAGCTGAAATTCTAAATCAACATTAGGCAACCTTTTTCTGTAAAGGGCAAATATCTCTATTTTATTAACTATTTTAGACTTTGTGTTCCATATAGTCTGTCATAAATACTTCACTCTATAGTCACCCTTTGATATCTGTGAGGGATCATTTCCAGGACCCCCATGTACACCAAAATCCATGTATACTCAAGTCACACAGCTGGCCTTGTGGAACCTGCATATATGAAAATCAGCCTTCTGTATACTGGAATTTCACATCCCCAGAATATTGTATTTAACACATTGACTACCATGTGAGTTGTATGTAAATCAGGCTAGTTTTGAGCCTGGGGCCTTGTGAAGCAAAACCCTACAGTTGGTTCAATAAAATCTTGCTGATGTTCTTATTGTTACAATTAATATTGACAATTTAATTCTAAAAATGAGGATTATATTGCATATAACTCACACACAAAACAAAAAATACAAAATAACCAATTGGGAAGGATCATTTGTTTTTATAAAACTCTGTGGCCCCAGGGAAATTTTTTTTTCTAATGTGGTAGTCAACGTGTTAATCCCAGTAGAAGTGGGCCTGCGCAGTTCAAACCTGTGTTGTTCAAGGGTCAACTGTATTAATGTAGCACGAAAACAGTCATAGACAATATGTAAATGAATAAGTGTGGCCGTGTTCCAGTAAAACTTTACTTATGGACACTGAAATTTGAATTTCATATAATTTTCATGTGTTAAAAAATATTAATCTTCTTTAGTGTTTTTTTAACCAGTTAAAAATATACGAACCATTCTTAGCTCGTGGAGCACACAAAAACAGATGGCAAACCAGATTTGACCTAGCAGCTACTGTTTGTTGACTGCTATTCTAAGTGGTTGACTTTTGAAGACCTGTTGCTGGTGACCTCCAATTAAGATTTTTCAGGTGCTCTTGCAGTCACATGCTATAGATGGTGCTCCATTTTCACCAGGCTGCTTGCTTTCTGTTCATGCTAATCTCAAAGTCTGATTTGAAAACCAACATGATGATTCCTGTTTCCCTTCTATCCTTCCTCTCATCTGTCTTTCACCTTCTGCTCCCAAACTCTTGGGTTTACTTTACTTACAAACTCTTACCTGATTATAACCTACTTACTTCCCAGATGTCCTTATCAGATGCTCTAAGTTGTACTTTAAAGTACAATCAGTGATATTATCTGAGAGAGCCATTCTGAGCTATAGAGAGTGAGAGAAATTACACTTTGCTTTGCAAGCATCAATCAATTCACAGTGATCAGGCTTTCCTGATAAGAACATCATTTCTAGTTGTTTGTTCCCCAACTGTCCTTACTTTGTTCATTTGGTATATAGGCCAACATGGATTACCAGAGAAACTGGGCATATTATAATTAAGTTATAGAACAGAGAAGATAACTTTCATGTTCATTTTCCTAGAGAAATGTAGATACAATTTCTCTAGAATGAATTGCTTCCTCTAATATACCTCACTGGTCTTTGCCTTGCAAGAGAAGAGATGTGTGCATGTATGTTTATTTCTATAGGTGTGTGGGAGGGTGCAGATCCAAACTGAAAGATACCTCTATTATGACATTCATGAAAGCTCTGAGATTCTCTTCAGGTTAAGCTCTGAGTTTGACCTCCCCTATTTCCCAATTGCTTGTTTATAATTCCTGGGAATGTATCTCCCTGATTTATTTGTCAGACTACATTTATTGCGTGTCTATGGTATGTGGGGCACACTTCTAGGAACTTGGTGAGCAAAAATCAGCAAAATACACAAAGATCCCTTCATTTGGGATACTTACATTTTAGTGGGAAAAGACATAGTAAATAATAGACACAACAGTTGCCAATTGTGTGATAAGTGACAAGTGCTATGGGAAAAAATAAGGCAAAGTAAGGGGAATCAGAATTTCTAAGGTTGGGGGTTTCTAATTTTAAATAGAGTAGTCAGGTTAGTCTCACTGAGGAGTTGACATTAGAGCAAAGACTTGAAGGAGGTAAAGGAGTTTGCCATGTTGATATCTTAGTGAAGAACATTCAGGCAGAGGGAACAGCTAGTACAAAGGCCCTGAGGTAGCAATATCCATGGTGTTACCATTTATGAATCATTCCTGAATTAGAAAAATTTAACCTAGAGAGCTTACCTCTTATGAAACAACTAGTATCTCTAGACCCTTCCTCAAATAAAATAACCCAAAATGGTTCTTTGGCTACTCCCTTTTAGCTCATTCTCTACTTGGATAACACCGTAGAAAACCTTTCTGGTTCCAAACTTAATTAGCTCCCTAGAATCCCCTCTCTAACTCTGAGATGGTAGGTAGCTTAAGGAAGTAGCTACGAATGATAATTGGACAGTTAAAAGTTTCAATTCTGCCTTTTAAAAGGCACGAGACTTTCAGCAATCTGCAAGTTTCAGTTATCTCAACTGTAAAAAGGACATCATAATAATACCTGAATCATAGGGATTTTTATAGAGATTAAATAGAATAGTGCATGTAAAATACTTGGCACAGGGTCAGACACACAAATATTTACTATTATTAGGTATTATGTTTGTACTTGCTACCTTAGAAAAAATATGCTATTTTATACAAAACAAAATAAATTTCATTGTTCAAGATTTTGATTTTGAATTCATCCAAAGAAATTTATCTCAAGTGGAATAACATTTATATAGGGCAGATTAGGAGTCCCCACTGCCCACTCGTGGATTTATAAATATGCCCATGATAGTGATACTATTATTCTTTATTTCTCTGATGAACCTTTGTATGTAAAACTATTATTTTCTTGAATGCATAAACTTACTATTTACATCCACATACACTCCAGAGAAAAAAATAATGAAACCAGCTGCTTAGTTGAAAAAGAAAAAGAAAACCTTTATAATATTTTCCTTTTTCATTTTATAGAATTTTAAAATTACATGATCAAAATCTCTTCCAGAGAAAATTGCCCAAGATAAGAATCTTGCCATCTATAGAGAATAAAGATGAGTCCTGCAAATGTTGTACAAGTGGTTGCTATTAAGTTAATGAGAATCTGTTCTAATATGGTGAAAACCGAAGAACAAGAAATCTCTGCCACAGTGGCAACAGCAGTCAGAGGGAGAAAAACCTACCATGTTTTATAAATAAATGTGAGGATTTGAATTAATGAGCATAAGAAAGGGAGGAAATAATTACAACTCCATGCCTCAGAGAATGTTATTTAATTAAGCAAAATGATAACAAACTTCCAATGAGGACATAGTCTTACATTCTTAGCAATTTACACTAAGAGAGAATGAAGGAGCTAAAGTAATCACCAGACTGAGATAAATTAGTGTTTTCATTTCTGGTGAGCTTCCCCACGCACATTAGTGTCAGCATCAGTAGACTTGGTTTTCTGTGTGCTTTTAAAAATGGATAGACCGAGCAGAGAAAAATATTTTATTCTCATCTCACATTCAACAGGCTAATTGCATTACATGAACAGAAACAAATAACCTTCCTCCAAAGACTCAAATCTTTCCGAACAAAGGTTTGTTCCATGAAGCATACAGCAGACACATTCAAAGTGACTTCTCCCAAAGCAGGGTCTTTTCCACCATGCTGAGAAGGAAGAGTGAGGGAACAAGGTCATTTGTGTCAGACAGGCTAGACTTCCAGGCTTTGCCTCCTGGCTGCTGTGTGATCTTGGGCAATTTCCTTGAATTCTGGGTCTCTCTTTCCTCATCTGTGAAACTGGGAAGGACAGTGCTGTCTTACAATGGCTTCCTCCCAGAGGTGACTCAAGAAGTGTACCCTTACGACTGCCATAGTTTCCCTTAACCACCCATCCCCATAGCGACCACAGGTAAAGATAAACTAAGTAAAAATGTGTTGTTGCCTTGAAAACAAAGCTTCAAGCTAAGTCCTTAAACTCCTCCTCCTCTTCACTTCCTCCATACAGTCCGCATGAAACTAGATCACTTCTCCTAAAACACTCTCATGTAACAAGCCTTAGTGAAAACATTTTGGTTGTAAGTTACAGAAGTCCATTTAAGTCAGCTAAGCAAAAGTTTATCAATAGGACCCCAGTATGTCTCTTGGAGTCTAAGGAAAATAAAAGTTGGGAACTGGAAAACCATCAGCAACTCAGGTGGGTCTCTCAGTTATTCCCTCTGCTCCTCTCTACAAATGTATTTCCAAATTTGATGTTTTAAAATCAAAAGAGGACTCTAGGGCACAAACTTTAGAATATAAACATAAAAAATTGTTCTCCCTGGATATGACAGGTTCTGATCAATTCTAGAAACAGTGGCCACAAATTTTAAGTACATAGATAATTTGAACGTCTTCTAGATACAGTGATAACGCTGTTCGGCAAGACTAGTGGGCTACTGTCACAAAGCGAGTACATTCTGTCTCCCATTACCCCCTTTAAATTCTCCCAGGTGAGGCTAACTTTTCCCCTGCCCCTGGATTAAAACCGAGAAATGCAATTACTTTGATATTTATGCTTCGGTAATGCAAAGTCTCTGGTCACTTTAAATCTCAGAACACAGCCTGCAATCAGAGTGTTCAGTTCCCTATAATAATGAACTCTTCAATCTTCATTTGAAGGTTCTTGTTCCCCTCTCCTGGGTCCAGCCTGCTGTACAACAAAATAGAAGACAGTGCTTCTCTGGCTTTCTCCTACGGATAAAGATTTGCCTCAACACCCTTAACCTCTTGATGAGGCTGAGAAGTTTGAGTTGTTTACTCTTTGCAAGTGCTGTATGATGGTCTGCCTCCCAACCTGATGTGGAATCTAGTCCCATAGCTGGTGTTACTGGTCTCATGGGTTCCTTCACCAGCTGCTATGATGCATCGCCCACTCACCTGCAACCCTCTCTGTCTCTGGAGGACTGCTGTCAGCAATTGGAGTGGCCTTGCTAGGGGGTGCCTGGGAATTTCACTCCTCCACCCAAGGTGTCAGAACTGTCTGATAGGAGGAAACAAAAGCCCTGCTTTCTTGCTTCATGGAAGTGGGCACACTCTGTAGTGCAGCCGTGCCCTAGAGCTTCAAGCCTCAAGCCGAGGCTAGACCGCACTTGAAACCATTCTTGCTTAGCCTCTCCCCTTCCCTGTCTTACTTTCTCCATTCCTTTACAGGATTTTCCTGAAAGCACTCTCTTAATAAATGACTTGCACAGAAATCTCTGTCTCAGGCTGTATCTCTAAGGAACCTGATTTCAGACAGCTACATGTTGTACCTTGGTTCCTCAGTCAAAACTTTCAGTTAACACCTTGTTACACCAGAAGCCGATTATAATATATTATCCTACTCCTCTTCCACCAGAACAATAACAAGTCCCCCTGAACACTTTTTGATGTCAATAAAGTATAGCTTTAGCTCAAAGAAAAAATTCACAATTCCAGACCTTCTCTATTTTCTCTTTTGTTCTGCCTACTTCGTGCCAAAAAGAGAGAGATCGATGTGGTTTTTATTTTTTTCTCCCTTTTTAAATCGTATATTTGGCTGTCCAGCACCTAACTCTGACTACCAGTATTTTCTAGTAAATCAGAAAGGAGGATTATCTGTCAACTCCAAAAGGAAAATCAAACCAAGATGCGCAAGCAGAAAAAAAAAATCAATTTTCTCCAGGTCATTCACCTACATCATTCCTTCAGAATAGAAACTAAGCAAAAGAATTGCTTTGTTCTTTCAGACAACCCAGCCCAAAAGGAAGCAGAAGAAAAAAGATGAACTCAGAGGTGTCTGTGCTTAAATAAAGCTTTCCTGGGAGTAAATAATGTGCATTAAAAGGTCACTCTCGATTCTTCCCTCTCAGTCCTGACACAGAAAATGTTGATTGCCAAGAAGAGCATTTTGTCCTCGTGTGAATCCTGGCCCACAGAAAGGCAATATTTTGTTTCTTTTTAAAATTTATTTTATTTGTATAAATGTATGGGGTACAGTGTAATTTTGTTACATGGATAGAGTGCATACTGGTGAAAAAAGGCAATATTCATCCAGACGGCCTGGAGGGGTAATGGTGGCCTTAAATGCCTCCCACCACCAAATCAGAGGCAAAGAGAAAGTTTTGAGCAATGTTCTAGGTCAGAGGTCAGCAAACTTTTTCTGTAAAACATCAAGCCATATGGTCTCTGTCACAGCTGCTCAATTTGGCAATGGTAGCTTTGAAAGCAACCGCAGACGATACTTAAAAGAATGGGCATAGATGTGTTTCAATAAAACTTTATTCATAGATAAAGGTACTTGAATTTTATATAACTTTCATATATCTCAAAATATTCTTCTTCTGATTGTTTTCAACTTTAGAAATGTAAACATATTCTTAGCTCATGGGTCATACAAAAACAGGAATGGGCTGGATTTGGCCCATGGGCTGTGGTTGGTCCACTCCTGCTCTGGGTCATAAGGTAGAATTTTTCCTCTTAAATTCATCCAAGACTGGGAGCTGGTTGTTCAATTGAAAAAGTCAGTTAAAGTAAGGAATCATAAAATAATACTTATTTTAATAAACTATTTTCAATAACAACACATCAATGTACATGTACTTACCAATTCTTCCCACCTTAGGCTATGACTTTATTTTATCACAAGTCTGCCAATTAGAGTTCAAATGGTTTTTCTTAGTAACTGGCTAAAGTTTATAGTTTAGTCTTAAGAGGAGTGAGAATCTGAAGCTGCTTGCAAATTCATTCAAGGTGCAGAATGCTTCTAGTTTTCACAAATCCTTCTAACAATTATCGTTGCGCCCCCAACACTTTTTGACAGCAATGTCTGAGCAACTTGCCTTTACAAGAGTTTTTCCAAAGTACCCAATTCAGTTTCTTAAAACAGCAATTTTCTTCCTTATTAAATTATGTAATTGCTATGACAAAGAAAAGTAGCATAAGCAGGTGCAAAAGCAAATGCAATGACATTTGATAAGCACAGAACTCAATGATTGGAGCAGGTGTGTGTATGTGTTGTGGGAGTTTAATAGTACCAGCCTGCTGAGCACGGGCATGCAGTGGGCAATGGGCATCAGTTGCCACCTTCTATAGAAGGAAGGTAGCATCAGTAAACCTAGCAGTCAGGTGGAGTATCCTGCTTTCTGACCATGCTTCTTCAAGTTGCATGTTGGGAGACAAGATAGTATAATTATTTTACATCCTTTTATTGAAATAAATGAGTTAGTAGAATTACATTTCCCAGTATTTAAAGTGAAAGCATTCCTAGCTCCTCTCAAAAAAATGCAATTGTCATTTTCTTCCTCAGTAAAGTGAAAGATCAATTGAATGAGTTAGCCCATGATCTAGGAGGTTCTTATCCCAGGAGGGAGAAGTGCTCCACCAGAGTCATGGGCATGCTGTGTTTGGAATAGCAGTGAGAGTGAGTTTTATGGATGGAAATTAGTACAGCTATTGAAGGAATGTCACACTGATTAGAACATAATCATCATGAAGACATAGTCAAGATGTAGTGGAATGGGCCAAATGGGAATTAAAGAAGAAGAGAAACAAGGGTGGCCTCAACAACAGATTTGCAATGTTTTCCAAAATAAATTCACCATTTCCTTAGCAATTCAATTCCAATGCTTTCATCTTCTCCAACGAACAGTCTCGATGAAAAACTAATTCATATATTTGATTCTTGGTACATAACTTCCTAGATCTCTCCAGTAGAATATGAACCTCCTTTGTATTAATATTTATTCTATTCTCATGAAATAAAAGTGCAAGTGGCTTTTAGCCACTATTTCAGAGCATTTCACATATTCCTGCTGAAACTTAACAGCTCTGTGATGGATGCTATGCCCATTCTTACCTGAAGGGATCACCCTATATCATACTATCCTCAGTACTAATGAAACCTGAGATAACTGAGAAGAAAATGACCAACATTTGAATGCCCAAGCTTCTATTTGGGGCCTCAATTCTGATTTGATCTTTTGTGAAATTCTTATTTTCAATTTGAGCTTTGGCTTATTGTCGCTCTTCAGATAAATGCGTATTATTATTATACTACTGCTTCTCTGCCTTTTGGCTAAGATCAAGTGTAGATAAATGCATATTATAATACCCATAAGCTATACTAAAACCCATGACTCTTTTAGAACCAGCTGGATGTGGGGAGAAAGAGGAGAGGGGAAATGCTCATATTTGATCTTATAACACCTTAAGCAATCATTATACACTGTGTTCTTCAAAGATATTTAAAACTATCTTCTGGGACATGCAAAGTTTTCTTCAATGTTTCCTTGCTAATCTACGCTGTCCTGAGTTCCTTTGACTAGAGGATATATCTTATTTCTCACTTAGACCGTGAGCATTTCATGGTATACCTCCAATCTCTTTTTGCTCAGGTCTCCTGAGCCACCATATTGGAGAGGCCCCGTGATATCCCACCTCCCCCCAAAGTGGCTTTCTTTCTTTCTTTCTTGTGGCCCAAATCTGGTCCACAGGAAATACTCCTACTTGCACGTGTTATATCACAAACTGAAAATTCAGGCCATGCAAACACAGAAGCCCTTTCTTAGCTCTGGAAACTGCAGTTTCTTAGCCCTCCCTTCATCTTCTTTTTCATTTCTTGGGCAGTAGTCTGACTTCAGTCCTCAGTCCTTTGTAGCTTTCTCAGGCAAGAGTCAAATACCAGTCTCCAGATCCCCCAACAACAGAAGATATATTTCAAACTCTGTCAGTGCTTTCCTTCATGGCCACCTGACTAGGATAAAGTTAGAAAGTAGGCCCTTCCCGCCCCACCTCTAAAGGGAACGGGGACTTGCAACAATGGAGTCGCTCTCCCCGGAGAAATTTCTTTAGCAATTTCCTTTACAAAATCCTCTCTCTGATGTCTTTTTATAGCCTTGATATGGCTGAGGGGTCCAAGAGTCCTGGAACAAGATCTTGGACTCATTCCTTTAAAATCATTTATGGTGATTTGAATGACTCATTTTGGACTCTCATATCACTGTAATTTCTTGTCTGGCCTGAAACTTCAATCTTAATATAGTTATACATTCAAAATTCCATCATCCAGAGACAATCACCGAAAACATTTAGATGTATATCCTTTTATATTTTAAGTATATTTTTCTTAACAAAATTGGAATTTGTAACCTGATTTTTTTCAATTAGCAATATATTCTGAGTATATTTCCAGGTCAATAATCTCTACATCATTTGTAATAGTTGAAAGGTATTCCAATGCATGGAATCTACCATTATTTATTCAGTTATTTCTTGACACAGATTTGGGCTATTTCTTCTTTCTGTTATGATAAATTATCTTGTGAAAGACATCTTTATTGATATACTTTAATCCATTCAATTATTTAACTAATATTTTAAAAATTTTAGTTTTACTTGACATGCAATAACTATGCATATTTATGGGGTACAGAGTGCTATTTTGATACAGGTATACATTGTGTGATGATCAAACCAGAGTAATCAGCATACCCATCATCTCAAACATTTATCATTTTTTTGTGTTGTGAACATTCAAAATCATCTTTCTAGGTATTTGAAAATATACAATGAATTACTGTTAACCATATTTACCCTAGTGCTATAGAACACTAGAATTTATTCCATCTATCTAGTTGTAATTTTGTATCCATTAAACAACTTCTCCCTATCCTCTCCTTCCGCCTACCCTTTCCAGCCTCTAATAACCACAATTCTACTCTCTAGTTCTGTGAGCTCAATTTTTTTTAACTTCCACATATGAGTGAGAACATGTGGTATTTATTTTTTTGTGCCTGACTTATTTCACTTTCCTCCAGGCTAATCCACATTGCCACAAATGGCAAGATTTCATTCTTTTGTATGGCTATATAGTATTCCATTGTGTATATATGCCACATTTTCTTTATCCATTCATCTGTTAATGGACATTGAGGTTGATTCCGTATCTTGGCTGTTGTGAATAGTGTTGCAAAAAACTTAGGGGTGCAGATAGCTCTTTGATATACTGATTTCTTTCCCTTTGGATAAATATCCAGTAGTGGGATTGCTGGATCATATGGTAGTTCTAGTTTTAGTTTTTTAAGGAACTTCCACACTGTTTTTCATAATAGCTGTGCTAATTTATATTCCTACCAAAAGTGTATGAGAGTTGCCTTTTCTGTGTATCCTTGCCAGGATTTGTTATTTTTGTCTTTTTGATAATAGCCATTCTAATTGGGGTGAGATGACATTTCACTGTGGTTTTGTTTTATATTTCCCTGATGATTAGTGATGTCAGCATTTTTCCATAAACTTGTTGGCCATTTGTATGCATCTTTTGAGAAATGTCTGTTCAGATCCTTTGCCCCATTTTTAAATCAGACTATTTGCTTTTTTGTTGTTAAGTTGTGTGAATTTCTTATATATTCTAGATATTAATCCCTTGTTGGATGGCTAGTTTACAAATATTTTCTCCCATTCTACATGTTATCTCTTCACTGTATTTATTGTATCCTTTGCTGTACAGAAGTTTTTTACTTTGATATAACCCCATTTGTCTACTTTTGCTTTTCTTGTCTGTGCTTTTGAAGTCTTACCCACAAAATCTTTGTCCAGACCATTGTCCTGAAGTATTTCCCCTATGTTATCTTCCAGTAGTTTTATAGTTTCTGGTCTTACATTTAAGCTTTTAAATAATTTTGAGTTGATTTTTATATATGGTGAGAGATAAGGGTCTTGTTTCATTCTTCTGCACATGGTTATCCAGTTTTCCCAGTAACACTTATTGAAAAGGCTGTCCTTTCCTCAATGTATGTTCTTGGTGACTTTGATAAAAATCAGTTGGCTGTAAACATGTAGATTTATTTCTGTATTCTCTATTCTGTTCCATTTGGTCTATGTTTCTGTTTTTATTCCAGTACCATGCTCTTTTGGTTACTATAGCTTTGTAGTGTATTTTCACATCAAGTAGTATGATGCCTCCAGCTTTGTTCTTTTTGCTTAGGATGGCTTTGGCTATTCAGGGTCTTTTGTAGTCCCATATGAATTTTGGGACTTTTTTCTATTTCTGTGTATTTAATATGTATTGAGTATCTAATATAAAGGAATACTATGATTTCCTCAGGATAAATTTCTAGATATGGAATAGCAGTTAAAATGTATGCATATTTTAAGGCATTTGATATATATTTCTAAATTGTCCTGCAGATATATGTGTGTTTGTATATATGCTTATGTGAGTATGAAACAGAGTGTATTTAGTTCCTAGAGGAGGAAAGGATTTCTTTTTTGGAGACTATTTTACTATTTGGGGGAATTAATGAAATACACCTAACAGGAGCCATAAGTGTATTTAACTCCAACTAATTATTTGATATGCCTTCTTTTACTCTAAACTAATTTTAGACACAGAAAAGTTGCAAAAGTGTAGTACAAAGAGTTCTCATATACCTCACCCACTTTTCCTAATGTTATATCTTACCTAACCATAGCACAATTATCAAGAACAGGAAATTAACATTGGCACATTATTAACTAAACAGCAGAACTAATCATGTTTCATTAGTTTTTCCCATGATAACCTTTTTGCATTGCAGTATCTTATCCAAAATTCTACTTTGTGTGTAGTTATTATTTCTTTTTGGCCTTCTCCATCTGTAACAGTTCTTCAGTTTTTCCATTTTTCATGAAATTGACACTTTTGAAAAGTACTGATTTTGTAGAATGTCACTCATTTGGGGTTTGTCTGATTGATGCTCTAACAATTGGAGTGAAGTAATGCACTATTGGCAGAATGGGCCATATCAAGGGGCTCATGATAGTGATATGTCTTATTACTGGAAATGTTTTCCCTGATCATTTGGAAATGCCATTTTAATGCTACAGATGGAAAGTGCAAATAGCATTCATAGGGCATTAACTATATGCAGGGAAGCGAGTAGTTGAGGCAGGCCCGTGAGGAGATTAGCTACTTCCCCCACAGAGCCAAGTCCCTAAGATAGGGGTCGCCACAGAGGATAAGGAAATTGATAGGCAACAGAGAGAAATAAAAGAATACACAAAGACTAAGGTATAGTTTATAGTTTTATATATATATAAAGATCAGATATAACACAGTGGGGGACACCTAGGAGACTGGCGTATCTCCATAAATGCCAGCAATATGGTTAGATTCATACAGGTTTTTATAATCACAGACATAAATTACCAGTTGTCAGGGTAACATATTTGCATATCAGGGAATGCAGTTGCTAGGGGATACAGGTAGTAGGTTAGGGTCAAAAGTCCTCTCAAGAGGCTTCTGATCTGTCTAGGTGAACAAACAGGTACAAAGTCTTTCAGGGACTAACATCTAAGTTTTAAGAGGTAGTTGTCAATTAACAAAGGTAAAACAAAAGAGGTATAGTGACTCTATATATCTTTGATTAGTTATGGTAGACTTAAAAGTAGACAGACAGGAGAGAACAGGAAGCCCATTTCTAATAAACAGGTTGTTTATAACCACCAGGGCGCATCTCTGGGCAAAGTGCACTCATTGTCTCCAGCTCCCATCCTGTGGGCCATATTTGCCTTGTCTTGTCTTTCAAGACACAGGGAAGCTCACAGACTTTGAGATACTGGGAAACCTTCCTGGAAAACATCCCTACCAGAGATTTGAGAGCTCTCTCATCATAGCAGCCTCTAATAAGTGAACCATTGAGTCTACACATTCCTTCAGGGAAAAACCCTGCAAACTCCTGTTTCTGTCTTTAATATAGTAATATTGGGTTATACAATAGAATAATGATCTTATGAGCCACATTTTATTAATTCCGCAATCATATTTTCCCAACAACTATATACTAGGCACACTGCCTTCGTTCTTCCTATAATCCTCCTCAAGTCTCTGTAATGTAGGTCTCATTATCTCCATTTTATTAAGTCTCTTAAAAATTACATAGCTCATGCAAAGTCATAAAATATCTTTCTGACTCCAAAGCCAGGACTTTTTCCAACACAGGATAAGCATTTTTTTAACACGGGAAACCCTTAAGGCAAATCCAACTGCATGTGGTTACAAGTTGCTGCTCTTTTAGAATTTGAATCTCAATTTTATTTTCCTTAAAGTAAAGGTCTATAGAGTCACATTTCCAGAAATAGTCTTTTGTTATGGATTAACAAAGTCAAATATTTAGTGATCAAAATTTATGGAAAATTCCTCCATCTTGCATAAAATCAGTGCCTTTGACCTTTCCTGTGCAAGATTTGTGATGTTATTTTATTTTGAGTTATTATAGAAGCCAAAAGACAAGCACAAAATAATTTCCTAAATTGAAAACTGTGAGATACTGTTTTTCACTCAGTTATATGTAGACAACACTTGGAACAAACTGAATGTCTAAAAGTCAGTGATTAATTTCTCTCTTCAGAGAATTTGTTTTCCAGGGAAAGAGAACACATAAAGCATAACACCTGCATAGCACTTACATTCTCAATAGTTAATGCCCATGCCCTGTGAATGATCCTGCAGTACCATTTAAAGGGTTAACACTTTGATCCAATCTAGTATGATGGCTGAATATGAGAAAAGAAAAGATTGAACCTCTGAAGAAAAGCAAAATGAGATAATGCATAAAAAGTGTTTAGCATAGTGCCTGGTACACAGCAAATACTCCATAAATTTTAGCTCTTCTTGCTGCTGCTAAAGCTAACTGAGATGTCACTATTGTTTAACCTGGGGAAGAGAATATGTGGCTAGCTCACCCTCTGCTCTGTGAGACAGAAGATCAGACTGCTATAAATTTAGAAAGGAAGATGGCTGGTCTCTGGCCAGTTTGGCAGCTATTTATCTTCTGTAAGTGTGCTTGTGCTATGCCATTGCAATGTAATCTAAAAGTGCCATTATGAACCCATTTGGGAGTAAGGCTGGAAGCTAAATCAAGGCAATGTGGCAAAGAGTCAGTTAATACAGTTCAACCACTTTCGCAGTTACTTCCATTTGGGCTTCCCATCTGAGAAAGTGGCTTTATCACATAAATAATCATAGTGGCTCCGACTATAGGATGGGGTTTCTTAACCTCAGCACTATTGCTAGGTGGAGTGTTCTATATCTGTTGTGGGGGGCTGTGCATTGCAAAATATTTAGAAGCATACTTAGCCTCTATGCCCTGGATGCCATTAGAACCCCTACCTCAGTTGTGATAACCAAACATGTCTCTAGACATTTCCAAGTGTCTCCTAGGGGATAAAATCACTCCCCTTGAGAACCACCACTAAAAGGTAATGAGTAATTCCATACAAAGGATAAGTGATCATTGATTCAGACTGGAAATTTTAGGGGAATAGGAAACAGAATTTATTGAGTAATGAGTGCTTTGACAGATGTTGCCTTATATATTTCATGTAATTTTCACAATATATCTATGAGATGGTTTTTATTCCCCACTAATGGATAGGAAGACAAAGGTTCATAGGTATCAGGTGATTTGCCCAATCTCCTACCTAACCGTTCTGGCATGGGATGGAGATTTGACAACAAAGCCCATACTCATCCTGTTTTTCCCTCATGGCTCTCGGTTCATAAAATGCCTGGCCTTGTAAAGTTTCTTCTGCTCAGGAGGAGGAGAATTACATTTACCAAGTACAAATGGTTATTAAGCTATTGTCTCTCAGAACTAAAGTCACCAGTCTTTATTCTGCTTTATGAAGCTATGACTGGAACTCAGTTTAACTACATTTCTCCCTTATCAGTTAGCTTCCTATTTGGTTTCCTAGAGGAAGATTGGCAGGCAGAAGGAGGGGAAAGGGAAATTCTTCTTTCTACATGCTAGCTGTTCCTGTCACCAAGGCTGATTTTGTAACTGCTACTGCTGAGTGCCTAAGCTGCTAACAGCAGAAACTAACACTAAGTCCCCAGTATAGCAACATTCTCCCAGGGGACCAGCCAGCCACCTGGTGGCAGGTTAATTACACTGGATCCCTTCTGTCACCAATAGAGTAGTGTTCTCTCTTCACTTGAGTAGACATGTCTTCTAGATATTGATTTGCCTTCCCTGCCAATAATGTTTCTGCCAGCACCACCATCTGTGCACACACACTATGCTTTATTCACCATCATGATATCCCACAAATCATTGCTTCTGACCAAAAAGTCAATTCATATTTAAAAAATGTGGCAATGAGTGTATGCCCACAGAATTCATTGATTTTACTTTATACGCCATCACCCAGAAGCATCACCTAATAGAAAGAAGAAAAGCCCAACTAAAGTTTTAGTTATGACCAGTTGGGAGAGAGAACCCAGTGTGTTTTGTCTTCTCTATCTTATGGGAGATAGAAAATGCTTTGAATTAGTAAACAATATCTATGTTTAGCTCCCCAGGCAGAAATCATGGGCCCAGGAATCAAGGGATGGAATTGGTAGTGGCCCCTCTCAACATTATGGCTAATATTCTATCCACAGAATGTTTGCTTTAAAACCCATTACTTCGGTTCTGCTGCTTTGGAGGACTCAGTTCCAAGCAGAAGATACAGCCATAACTTTTTTGAATTGGAAGTTGAAACTGGAATGGGCCACTTTGGACTCCTGATCCCCCTGACTCCAAAGGCAAAGAAGGGTGAAGTCCTGTCTTGGTTGAAATGATTGATCTGGATTACCAAAAGGAGACTGAGTTGCTGCTACTTGTTGGGGTCAAGCTAAATTATATCTGGAATCCAAAGGATTCTCTAGGGATCATTCTGGAACTTTCTATGTCTGAGAGTAAAAGGTAATGGTAACATTCCCCCAAAAAACAAAATAAAATAAAACCAAGAACAGGCAGAACTATCCAACCAGGTAAAATAACAGCAACCAGTTCAGCTGGCTCAGTGATAAAGGAATATGGAGTGGCTTTTGGAAGAAGAAAGTTGTGAATATCAATGATGGCATTGTGAATGTTATGTCTTCAGTTATGAAATGAAGTCTTCAGTTATATTTTCTTCCTTGCCTCCTATTGTGTGTGTGTGATATTAACTCCTTTTTCTCTCTTCTCCTTTTCTCTTATTATTTTATATAAGTATTGTTGGTAGTAAACTTTAGAATTTAGTCTTCTTTTTTACTTTGAAATAATTTTAGATGCAGAAATTGCAAAGATGGTCAGAACTTTATTTTACAGAATATTTAGGTATGATCATGACAAAACTCAAGGAAGAATAAAATTCCTCCATGAAGAGAGTGACTGCCAAGCAGAGTTGACTGCCATAATAGTTCGAACTTTGTCTTTCCCCTTTTTGAAGAGAAAATGAGAGCATATGTGTTTATGCAAAGGATAGTTATATACCAGTAGGCAAAATAATAAATTTGTTACTTTGGTTCAATGTGATTTAAAATATGTGTAAACAGATATGCATGGATCCTGAGGTGCCACAGGTCTGGATTCTGTCCATTTTTAGGCCATTAATAACTTAAAGCTATACTGTGTTTTGAGACTGGAACTCAGCAAACTACATTTCTCCTTTGCCATCTGGCTTCTTGTGAATTTCTGATGGTAGGGGGAGCTAGACAGAGATTAAGAGGCTGGGGGAGAAAAAGGAGAATTTCTTTCTCTTCTTACCTGGCTGTTGCTGTGATTGTTGTCCCAACAGCAATAGACCTTTATCTCAGTGGTACAATTGATTCCAGCCTCCACAGTATTTTTTCCATCCCCAAATAAGCTTAATCATGTTTCCTTAGAGATACCGGAAGTATCCAGTTTGGACCCTTCATCAGTGGTCTGCACCCTAGAGCCACAGAACCATTCTTCCGAGATTTTTTCGTCTTAAACAGCTTTGTTAGGATGTTATTTACATATCATTAAATTCACCCACTTAAGTTGAACAGTCCAGTATTTTTTAATATATTCACAGACTTGTGCAACCATCAACACAATTTAATTTTAGAACATTTTTTTCCATCACAAAAAGAAACCAGTACCCATTAGTAGTCATTTCCCATTTTCTACCCCTTCTCCAGCCCTAAGCAACCACTAACCTGCTTTATGTTTCTATGAATTTGCCTACTTTGGACATTTCATGTAAATGTAATTGTATAATTTGTGGTTTTCATGACTGGCTTCTTTCACTTAGCATAATGTTTTCAAGATTCATCCATGTTGTAGCATGTATCAGGACTTCATTTCTATTTATGGCTGAATAATATTCCATCATATGACTATGCCAATTCTGTTTATCCATTCATCAGTTGATGGATATTTGAATTGTTTCTACTTTTTGACTATTATGAATACTTCTGCTATGAACATTTGTGAACAAGTTTTGTATACACATATGTTTCGATTTCTCTTGGGTATATATGTAAAACTGAAATTACTAGTTATATGGTATTTTTCAACCTTCTTAATTCTGATCATCCCTATTTCTGTATTTTATTCCCCCAACCCCAGCAGTAGCAGTTCTTTCCTGTAGTTATATTCCCTGGATTACCTCAATGTTCCCTTTTTGATCTTTCTACCCTCCAATGACTATGTGATCAGTTCGCTGCATTAAGTTTCTTCAGTTGAAGTAACTAGTATGGTTTCTGTATTTCTGACTAGACCCTCAATAATATAATCATATAACTAATTTTATCCATCTTCACTGAACAAGGAGCAGAAATCTCTTTAAACCTCAGTAGGTCCAATAGAAATTACTTTCACACAATGAAGGCTGTTAAACCTTGGCATATATGCAGTAACTCAGTAACATGATTTAATTAGAATCCACTAAACGAGTGGCCACCCTGAGATAATATATTAAGCATCTGTCTGAAATGGCTTAAGGTCAATACCACTTAAATCCTTTAGGAAAATTAATTGCTTCCTTTGTTCACTTATTCATTTAATAATTATTTATCATTTACGTTGTGCCAGGCATTGTTCTAGGTGCTGGTGTGATATACCAGTGAATAAAACAGACAAAAAGTTAATAATTTTATAGTTTATATTTTGGTGGGAGAGAAAGACAGTAAACAAGTACTGGTTACATATAGTATGTAAGCATAAGATGGTGAATAGTGATATGAAAAAATTTAAAGAATGGAAAAAAGAGAGGGCTGAGTTTGGGGTACATTTTTAAATGGGATGGTCAGGAAATGTTTTGCTATGACAGTAACATTTAAAAAGACTCCCAGAAGAGATGAGGGAGAAAGCATGTGGATATCTGGGGAAAGAGTGTTCCAGGAAGAGGGAACAGCAAAGTTTTCCTCTCAAAGCCCTGAGTTGGGAGGATGCCTGGTTTGTTCAAAGAATAGGAAGGAGACCAGTGTGGCTAGACTTGAATCCAGAGGGACAGCTATGGAAGAGAAGGTGAGAGGCAATGGGGAGTCAATATTGTGGGGCTTTGTAGGTCATTATAAGGACTTAGGCTTTATTATGAGTGTGTCAGGAGGCCAATGGAAGGTTTTAAACAGGGGAATAGCATGGCCTGACTTACATTTTAACAATATTACTCTAGCCTCTGGAAATAGATTGTGTTAGTGCAGTTAAAAGGCAATAATCCAAACAGAATATTGTGAAAGCAGTGGGGAAATAAGTAGTTGGATTCTGAATTTGCTGACAGATTGGGTATGTGAGATGAGAGAGAGGAGCCAAAGATGACTCCAAGAATTTCAGCCTGAGTAACTAGAAAAATGGAATTGCCTATTACTCAGACCAAAAAGACTGTAGAAGGAAAAGGTCTCTAGGAGAAAGATCATGAATTTATAGTTTTGCTTATGCTAAGTTCGACATGTCTGTTAGGTATCCGAATGGAGATGTCAAGAAGTCAGTTGGTTATACAAATCTGGAGTTCAGGGAAGAATCACAACTAGAGATAAGAATTTGGAGTTCTTGATTATATATATAGTATTTATAGCCATGAAAATAGATAATATCAAGTGAGAATTTTATGTAGTTTCAAGGAGAAGAGGGTGATTAATATTGTGATAACTTCCATCCTAGAACCTCATGACACTATGGACATATAGAAACATACATGGAACAATTAGATCTCTGTTCTTTGATGAATTTGCTGCATGTGTATATGGCATAAAAGAGGTCATTACTTATTTCCTGTAGAGACATTATAAATATAATAAATAAAATTATACCATAGGAATATTTAATAGATTTTTATAATTTAATCCTGTTATGGTAAAAGATTTTTGTCATTTGTCTTCAACCAGTGTTTCTACATCAAACTTTGTACTGTTTTGTCAATTATATCTTTGAGCAAAGTATAAGGAAAAAATAGAAATGAAATATGTTGACTGGGTGGCTAGGCTATTCTATGATGACCAAAAAATCCCAATGGTCTAACCAAGTTGTATTTCTTCCTCACGTTAAAAATCCAGCATAGATGGTCAGTGAGGATCTTCTCCATAATGTCCTTCTGGGGTATGGTAATTGAGACTCTGCCATTTTGTAGCCATACCATCTAGAACACATATGCTCCAAAAGTGTGCCTGCAGGAGAAAGATCGGGCAACTGAACGATTAGATGGGTGCTTTTAAAAACTTGGTTTGGGAATGGCTTAGATAGCTCCCACAACATCCCAATGGACAGAACCCAGTTATGTGGTCTCAAATGTAAAGAGGCCAGGGAAATGAGTCTCCTTATATGCCCAGGAAGAGGAAACCACAGTCTGGTGACCAGATAGCCTGGTCTGAGTTAAAGGAGGGGAGAGTAAAGAAAAGAAATATGTCAATTAAAAAAACATTCATTATAAAGTTTCTAACTGCTTTGAAACTGAGCCTTGTATTTCTTTCAAGTAAATTGCCTTCCTCCTTTTCAAGGAACTTTAGGAAAACTTTTACTTCCTTTTCAAAGCATGCAACTTGAAGAGACGTAAGAAGAATTCTGACATCATTTTACAAATACCTGAGTTACTTGAGAAAAAGCATTTTTCTATATAAAATATATAGGCTTATGTAAATTATTTATAGTTTTTCGTATCTTTGGACACAATCAGGCATGGCTTAGGAAACTACAACATAAAAAAAAAAACTAGGCTGATAAAGGCAGGTGCCTCGCAGGAGACCTCCCTCTAGGGTGTGGAAGGTGCTGGGAAGGTAGGCAAGGGCTGGGAGGCAGAATGTGATAGTCTGCACGTGGTGATAACAGGAAAAATAAACAGATGCCACCCAGGCAAGTATGCAGCACTTGGTGGTGCAGTAGAGAGCATATTTTGAGAAGCAGGTCCAGCAAAGACTCCACAAAGAGCCCAAAATAAAATTGTACACAGATAGCATAAAGGTCAAAAAGCAAGTAAACAATCTCACCCACAAAACTACCCAAAGATAGGTCTATAGTTTTTAGACAAGACAAGGTCCCAGTCCTAGAAAACTCCTTAAAGTGGGGAAAAAAACAACCTGGTTTTCTAATCCAAACCCTTTTATCAGTACAGAACATAAAGTTCTCAACATGGACTACATATTAGAATCATCTGGGGCACTTATCAGAAGACCCAAAGACCAATTAAATCATCTGGGGGTGGGATCCAGTCATCAGTGAGTGCTCAAACTCCCCAGGTGTTTGTAATATTTAATCAAGGCTGAGAACCTTTAAGCCTGCAGTCCCCAACCTGTGGCCTATTAGGGACCAGGCCCCAGAGCTCTACTGCCCCCACTACCCTGTCCTCCCAAGTTCATGGAGAAATTGTCTTCTATGAAAATCAGGAAAAGAGGAGGGGGCACACAGCCGGAGGTGAGTGGTGGGTTGAGCTAGCAAGCTTCATCTGTCTTTACAGCCACTCCTCATCACTTGCATCACTGCCTGAGCTCCGCCTCCCCCAACCCCTTCCCCGCCCCTTCCATGGAAAAATTGTCTTCCATGAAACTGGAGTCCCTGGTGCCACAAAGGTTGGGAACCACTGCTTTAAGTAGATGAGAGTTGGGAGATAAATTGTACATCTTCGATCTGTCCAACTAAAATCAGGACTGGTTTAAAGACTGTGAGTCTGCAGATCCATAGGAGAATTTAAAAACTCACTAGGTTCTAGTAGTCTTTAATTAGCTGCACAAATGTGCATGTGTGTAAAATATACAATGTTCACAGAAACTGACATATTTGTCAGCTTCTCTGTGATCTGATAATAACCCATAGAATCAATGTATTGGGGAAAATAAAATAAGAAGTCACAATGGATTCTTCCCATTTTTTCTTCCATTTTAATATAGATAACTTATTTCAAAATATTTTAAAATCTTATTATTCAAAAGTAGGACCGAATAGCTGAGTGTTTTCTAAAAGAGGGGAGCTTCTTGATAATTAAGACATTCAACATAAGGTAGTAGGGAAGCCTTGGATTATAAAGTTTTGGCAGTACTGATTTCTCAATAGTGAAATTCAGGTGGAACCCCCACTGCAGTCACAGTTGCTGTTCTCCATGATACCGAACCATCAGTCTGGGTGCCTGGAGCAGTCCAATAAGACAAAGGGAAATAACACTACCATCTTTAGTGTCTATTTCTCCCCCTTTCCTCCTAATAATACCAACAGTATCATAACCATAGTTGCCATGGAAACTATAGACCTGCACAAAACACCGTTGAGTTTTTGAGGACTCTATGTGTGACTGAAAATGAAAAGAGTGAGAATTTTGCAAGTGTGGCCTAAGGAAATGAAACAGCCACTGGGTCTTGCCCTGACTTAAGGGTATCATATACCTTTCTTTTACCAGCACCCTTAAAGAAATTAATCCATATACAGAAATAAACACTCATTAGATCCATAACAAAGTGTCAATGGTAGCCTTATAGTAGCATTCATTTAAGCCTTGGCATAATCTCCATTGAATGATAGTTAAATTTTCTAATTCCTTCCTTCCTTTCTTTATTCATTGTTTATTTAGTCCTTCAACAAATATTTGTTAACCATCACTGCATGCTAGAACATATATTAATACCAGATGTTAGACACACAAAGATGAATACAACACCAGTGTCTTGTTATAGAACTCATTCCATCAAACCAACAAATGTATAAGGGACTTATTTTTACATGTAAATTTTAGTTATACTTTTTAAAAACTGATATATGAAAATCTAAAACTTAGATAAATGAGGAAATGATATTGCTGATTTCCAAAAATTTTCATGAAATAATTCACCTGTGGGGTTTTTTTTCCATGTAGTGAATTCTCTTAGGACATTTAGCAGTTGATTATTTGATCTCTTGATTAAAGGATTAGAGGGTGTCTAAAGCAGTGGTTATCAACTCAGGTTGCACACATTCGAATCACTTATGGAGCCTTTAAAACATAATAATATACAGGCCCCTTTTAATAACGATTTCTGGAAGTTGGAATTGGGCATCAGTATTTTTAAAGTTTTCAGGATTAATCTAAATGTGCATACAGGGTTGAGAACCACTGCACTATAGCAAGGGTTGGCTTACTACAGGCCATAGGCCCAATCTTATCCACTAATTATTTTTGTAAATAAATTTCTATTGTAATACAGTCATGCCCATACATATTGTCTATGACTGCTTTCATACAACAATGGCAGAGTTGAGTAGTTGGGACAACTACAGAGTTAACTAGCAGTGGCTTAGTTGAGTAGTGTGATAAGGACCATATGGCCCACAAAGCTAAAAATATTTACTGTCTGGCTCTTTACGAAAAAAAAAAAAGTTTGCCAACCCCTGGTTTGAAGAAAGGAGAAATACTGAAAATTTAAAATATCTAGCAATTAACTATCTGCAACTTTTTCAGAAATATAAAGCAACTCTTGAAATAATTGAGAGTTGATGGAAAATTTTATTCTATTTAATAAAATTCTATTTACATACAACTTTTCAGAAGCACACTCTTATATGGTGCACTAGTTGTTAAGCCCTTGACTCTCAGCTTCAAGCCCACTCTGACCATAATCAACTCTGTGGTGTTGGGTCTAGGACTCTGCAAACCACATTTCCACTTTGCCAGCTGGTTTGACCCTGCCAATAGGGGACGCTAGAGGAACATTGTAAGAATGGGGGAGGAAGGAATTGACTCCTTCCTGTTTGCTTCTGTTTCTGTCAACATTATCCTACCAATGTTTCTGTGCCTTAGCTGTGGCAATTGATTCCAGTAGCAATTCATTCCAGTTTGAAATGTTGCTGACACTCTCAGAACCATCCTCATAGTGTACTCTCCTTTTCTTAGAGGTCTAGGTCCCAGCTCCAAAGTCCCCTTCTTCGAGTTTAGAGACACCAGCACAAGCCAAACACTGCTACCTCCCCAGAGAAGCCCCTCCTTCAAGCTTCTGTGTTTCAATAATGTCAACCTCTTTTTTGTGTGTGTGCCAAGTTGTAGAGATGATAATGTTCCAGCAGTTGCTACCTCCGTGATATCTTAGTATTTTCTTTTTTGCCTTTTTAGTTTTCCAATGCCTAGGAATATTATTTATATTATATTCTCTCTGTTAATATTACTGGTGTGGTTTCTATCTCTTGTGTGTAAGAAAGTTATTGTCTACTCAAAGGCTTAGGAATCATAAATTATCATTGAATCCTGTATTCTATAAAGATTAATAGATTTAAAATGTGTGGGAAATAGAATGCTAAATTTGAACATATTATGCCCTCTCTAATATAATCTACCTACATATTCATTAATAATGTCTTATTTAGGCACAAAATAAAAGAATGGGCTTTGTCACTGTGCATAATATGGATCATGACTTCTGAGGAAATGCCTCTTCTACTCTTGTTGGGAATTAGTGAATAAGAATTCACTGCATGTTTACAATAGTAAATGCTTCAAAGATGCAGTTTGGAGCATCCCACCCAACCTTGGTCATCCCCAAAAGATGAAAGTCAGACAGGACATGGGTAAATCAGGTAACTTCTACCAATTCACTAAACTCAAAATGTAACAGGTCATTTCATTCTTGTAAACAAGCTGAAAACCAGAGTTTGTTAACATGAAGTTAGAGCCAAGAAATTGAGAAAATGAACTAGAAACAAGCCCACTGATAGCTTCTATTTGGTTCATGATTTGTTCTCTTTCACCTTTTAAGCTGATTTATATGAACTATTTTCTTTTCATCTCTTATTTAAGGTACCTTTTAGAAAAATGACTGCTTTACCACTGTTGAATATAAAGAAAAAGGGGCAATAAAACACTGCATTTGTAGATGGACTGTCATTTGCTAATGTCTTCTCTAAGGGCCAAATCTAGCTTGTCATCTGTTTTTGTGAATAAAGTTTAATTGGCACACAGCTATGCCCATGTGTTTACATATTGTCTGTAACTGCTTTCAGTACAATAGAGTTGAATAGTTGCAACAGAGACTGCATGGCCCACAAAGCCAGAAATATTGACTCCTTGGCCCTTTACAAAAGTTTACTGACTCCTCACATAGAGAGGAACAGTGGGTGTCTGTTATTACAGTGTGGTATGGTGCCATTTATTTTGGTATCAGTCACAGAGCCCAGGGGAAGCTCTGGTTCTCAAACTTTCCCATAACAACCAACTACATGCTCAAGTTAGAATGCCCTGCCAGTTCTTCTGCACCTGTCAACTCCCTGTTCAGCTTCTAAGACCCTTTATACATCCCCTCTGTGTCATTCAAAGTCTACGTATTGTGGTGGGATTCATGCCTCTCCCCTCTTCCACCAGTTTGTCTCCAAATGGATCTTAGGCTCTTTTAGAAGTGGAAAGGAGTACTATTCATCCATTGCTTGCACTATACTTGGCAAGGGCCTTACACAGAGCATCTAATTAGTAATTATGGTTTGATTGATCAACACTATCCAGAGAGACTTGTAAGAGCTCTCCCAGGCACCAACGCATTTGTTTACTTTAGAAAAGAGCACTTGAGTTACCATCATCTGCTATTGTGCATCCTATATGCCAGAAACTGCCTTTAAGCTAATGTCTCCAAAATAGATCTGATAATTATTAAATAAATACTGGGCTATATAAAATGAAGACTAGGGAAAGAGGTTATTTATATTTGTAACCCTCATACCTGGTTACATTAAGTATAAAGTTATGTATGCTAAAAAGAAATAAACTAAATTGATAATAGATAGATGAAACTGTTGGGGTTCTAAAACAGCCTAAAGACTGTTTTACTTCTCCCAAATGATTTCTATTCTATTAAGAATTTCATGCTTACTAACACAATATAATCTATCTTAAGTGCTATCATTTCAAGTAGCATTAATGCTGACAGTTAAGACCAAGTACAACATACAAAAATGTATTTAGTAAATATTTTCTCAAAGATTAAGGAAGACAACACTGAAGAAAGAAGGAAAAAAAATACAATTTATGCAACTTATTCAAGTACAGAGAGTCTTGAAACACCAAGCAATAATTCTACTAAATGACAAACATAAGGGGCTCCTTAAATAATTAATCCATGTGGCTGAAGCACCACCAGAACAATGGGACACAGCCAGCCCTTGATGTGCCATGCCGCCCCATTGAGGCTTCATTTGTTGTCTCCTATCTTTTCCCCTTCTGTAATCTGCTAAGATTTGTTTTCTTCAAAGCTTATCAAACACCTCTTGGGTCAAAAAGGTTCAATGCCTAAGGCTCCTGTTAAAACAAATATAGGCAGGGGCCTCTGTGATTCTTTTTCTAATAGGCTCAACTAAATACCAGGGTGACAGAAAAATAAGGGAATGAGAGGCCAAGGTATTGGTGGTAATTTTTAAAATAAAATGTTTTTTGTCCTAAAAACAATTTCGCCATATCTGTTCAAGTAGTAGTTGGTTTGTAATAAGCTTTCAGCAAGTATTTAGCCTACAAATTAAATAATATTTAAATGGTTGTATATGTGCAAACAAATATACTTAAATATCACTCCAATTTATAGGGCCAAGCTTTCTGTCTTCACGGCATTTAGCATCCTATATACAATGACATAAGGAATTCCAAGATGACTCAAAAAACTTCCAAGATGACTCAAAAATTTGTCATCCTGTACACCATGATATAAGGAATTCCAAAATGCCTACAATCATGAGACTGATAATTCAGTCCTTTTAGGTAATGGAAGACCCATCAGAATGTCACTTCCATGAATTCAGGGACCATACAATGCCTTGGTCACCGTTACATTCACAGTCATTGGCATAGTGCCTGGTATAAAAGAACTCAACTATTTGTTGTATAAATGAATGGAAACCATTGCCCTCTACCTCCAAATATCCTTGGGAAGTCAACTCATGAGCTTCTTAGCCCTTCAGGGTGAGTGAGTTTTTCAGATTGCCTTTATCCCTAAAGGACCTATCTGGTCATCACTAAAACCCAGGAAAGGAAAAGGGTGTAGAGCTGCTGAGGATACCTATACACCTGTTCTCCTTTTTGCTACTAAGGGAAATTATATCATTATTTTCCTTTGGAGATTTTTTTCAGAATAAGTATAGGCAAATAAGTATAGGCCCTAAAAAATAAGGTGGCCCAAGTGGGGTGAGTGGCATCTTAATTGGTGACAGCCCCAAAGATGGGGAAGGTTAGCAAGCTACTGAGAGCCCCATAAATGGAGATCAATACTTGAAATGAGAAACTCCAAATGGCCACTTCTAGTCTTCTGTTTCAATGAGCTAAAAGAAAATGAGGCCAGGAAGGGAGGGTGGCATTCTGAAGTTCTGTACAAACTTTGCTTGCTGGTTGAGAGCTACCCATTTTTACAATTAAACAGGGTTCCTTCAAAGGCTGGCTTGGCTTTGTGATACAAAATGGTCTTCAATCTTGGGGACTAAGGAAATGCTTCTGATAAATTCAATCTGGTTAATTGCTGGCACCATTAATCACAGATAGGATACAAAAGATAAACATATCTGTGTCATTTTGCCTTTGAAGGCTCTGACTTCAGCACAGGAAGTCTGCATGAGTTCTCAGCTTCTGGTCTCAACCTTGCATGCATGTTGGAATCACCTGGGTCCCATCCCCAGTGTTTCTGATATAGTTGGTCTAGAGTGTGGCCTGGGTATTAGGATTTTTCAAAGCTCCCCCATATGACTCTATGCAGCCAAGGAGGAGGGTATCAATCATCTCAGTTTGCCTAGGACTGAGGGGGTTGCTGAGGTGTGAGATTTTCAGTGCTAGAAGCAGGAAAGTCTTAGGCAGACCAGGACAAGTTAGTCACCCTACCCACTGCTCTCAGGGGTGTGTGTTTGATGTGGAGATCAGGGAGGAGGAGCAATGCATGTATTTTAGCAATAGCAAGGATGGCTACAGAGCCAATTACCTACTTCAGAATCACAGAAGGTATCTAAAATAGATTTGTGTCAGATGGCATGTTCTCAATTTTATCGTGTACAATTTCTTGGAAGGGCCCATACCTCTCATATTTCCCTCTTCTTCTGACTTTTGCAAAGATGATCTTCTTCCTGCATGTGTGTTCTCTTAATTGGAAAAAGAAATCTTGCATAGAAACTGGATTTACTTCCATTAACCTGTGTTTTAGGAAGGTGAGCTCCTTCCTTTCCATTGGGTCAATTGTAATTGATAGTCGCCAGTATTTTAGTCAGGAAGGTTCTATCATATAACTCCTTCAAGAGTCGGTCTAATCTAGGTTTTGATGAACTTTAAAAGCAATTAGCTAGTGATAGTGACCCCTCACCCAGATCACTCTCTTTGGGAGAGTCACCAACTAAGAGGTCCATGGTTTCTCTTTGGGAACTAACAGAGAAATGCCAGTAAAGAAAACCCAAATCTCATCACACAAATTCCTCTTTTATGTTACAAATAATTATTCTTTCAAAAGACATACAGGCAGGGTACAGTGGCTCATGCCTATAATCTTAGCCCTTTGAGAGGCCAAGGCAGGAGGATCACTTGAGGTCAGGAGTTTGAGACCAGCCTGAACAAGAGTGAGACCCCTATCTATACAAAAAATAGAAAAATTATCTGGGCATGGTGGTGCATGCCTGTAGTCCCAACTACTTGGGACACTGAGGCAGGAGGATCACTTGAGCCCAGGAGTTTGAGGTTGCTGTGAGCTATGATGACGCCACCTCACTCTAGCCCAGATTACAAATCGAGTCCCTGTCTCAAAAAAGAAATAAAAAGAAAAAAGGGGAAAAAAAGATACATACAAAAGCAAGAAGTTGATTTGAGCTCAAACCCAATATGGTGAAACTATGGGGGCTGCAGAAGGTTGAGGACAGAAGGAGGTGTCGAGCCAGGCCAGGTCTCTTCTGACCATTTGCTTAGAGATGAGCTCTGCTGACAAACAGGACCCTGCCCCAGCTACAAAATGTAGACACACTCAGAGGAGGTCTCCATTGCACGCACCAGTTCTTCACAACCATTCAAACAACTTTGCCTTTATACTCATGAGATAAGGAAAATAAACCCTACCATATCATTATAAGGTTGCTCTTTTCTAAGCTAGAGTCTTCATTTCTATGAGTACTCTTTTTGAGAGTCATTTAATGATGTGTTCATCTTGGTGTCTTTCCTGTGAGACTGCTTATGAGCTTTTAGGCTGGATAGACTGGCCCTAAAATAGCAAAATGAGACAAGAGAATTGGCCCTGCCTTTTGTGAGATTAAGCACATCTTTCAGAATGAACAGCACTGAGGTAGTGGCAAGGGTTAGCTGCCATGTCCTGTGTGCTATTTCTGGTTGATGATGCTGCAGCTTTATATATAGATAGACACTCAATGCATGCTCTTCAGCTCATCTACAACATTATTTGATCTTATGTAAAACTGCTAGAGTATGCCTAAACTTACTGAGCATGTTGAACCTGAGTTAGCTTCCTGGGCTTCTCACCACATGTCACAGGGCCACATCACTTTGCATAGCAATCAAAGAAAGAGACAGCTTCCCACCATGTATGCTATTTCATGGCCTATCGTGTGGCAAGGTGACTTTTAAATTGATCTTGCTCGCACATAAGATAAATACGAATTTTTTTTTTTTAAGTTTAAAGGTTTTATAGTATTCTACCTTCGGGTCTGTAGCTTCAGAAAATGGTTGACAAGAAATAGGAAAGGTGGGGGGTCTCTAAGCTGTGACCACCATCTGTGCAGGGTAAATTCTGTCATACCTAAGCAGAGAGAATTTTCTAGATCATGATTCAGGGCAAGGGGTTGGTGTAAGCTGGGCTCCAGGGGAGACAAGCAGCATCGGCCTGGCAGCCTGTCAGTAGCACTGAGCATCACCGCCTGTGCTAATGTGGAAGAGCCCCCAGGACAGCAGGAGGATGAGAAAAATAAAAAGAAAGCAGCACAAATAAGAAATAAGGAGAGGAGAGAATCTAATTAAAATGGAGTAACCGAAGAGATAACTTCCATTGCGTTGAGGATATTTTTAGAAGCACCATGCTAGCATTTTATTCCTGAAAACACCCACTGCTCTCACCAATATATTACAAATCTCTAGGTGCCTTCTTAAAATTGGGCATTGGCCAATTCTCTCCCGCTCTTGCTTATAATAGGAACAGGATGTGCTGTGTCTGCTACTTGAAATCTCGATTTTTTTTTTCCATTCTTTCCATAGAGTCCAAGTCAGGATTTATGACGTCACAGATGCTGTTTAGGTAGGCTTCCATTTTGTTACTTTTTTCCTCATTTGTTCTCATTTGTATTTCTAGGCAACCAAAAGCACAGAATTCAGCCCACTAACACAATGAAAAATGTATATGTATGTTGGCTGGGAAGAATCCAAATCTGATTATACTAGTTCTTCGTGGAGAACATTTTATGAAGAAATGGAAGCTGTAATTAAGTGATCTTCTCACGTATAGTAATTTAATTAAAAAGACTAAAGTTATTGATTTTTTAAAAACCATTAAAAGGCACCCATGCTGCTGGTTCCAGGCTGTTGCTGGCAGACCATTCACTGACGAAGTATAATTTTCCATTTCCTCCAGTACAATGAAACCCTTTATTAAATGCTTTCTCACTGTGGACAGATTGGTTTATGGTTGAAGCAAGCAGGGATTTATAATCCCTTGCTGCTATTTGCTTGCCCTTCAATTCAGACTCTGCCAACACCACACAGATTTATCTCCTTAGCTTTGAAAGGATTTTTGGATTTGGGGTGATTTTATTTCACAAACTGAAGTAGGCTCAACACAAGGGATTGTGCCAACCAAGTGGAATTTGGAAGGACTGACTAACCTCCGTTTGCTCAAGATCATGCATAAGACAAGCCGGATAAGAATGGAAGAAATATTACCATCAGGCTGCTTGAGTGTCCTTACAAAATGGCAGTTGGCTTTCTCCAGAGTGAGTAATCCAAAAGAGAAATGAAGGAGGAAGCTGCAATGCCAATTATGACCTAGTCTCAGAAAGCACACGCCATTACATTTGTCATACACTCTTTGTAAGAAGTGAGTCACTAGGTCAGCCCACACTCATGGGGATTGGAAGTAAGCCCCATTTCTTAAAGAGAAAATATCAAAGAATGCATGGACATATTTTAAAACCACCACACACTTGCTTTTCCCTCTAACTGAATTCCACCACCTATAAATATTCAAATATCTCACTCCTCCACTTTATTTAAGGCTTGGTTTAAATGTTACAGTTATAAAGAGGTCTTTCTTGACCCCCTTCCATCTAAAATAGTGCCCGAGTTCCTCTCAACACTATTTCCCTGCTTTACTTTTCTTCAAAGCCTTCCATCATCATTGGACATTATATTCTATATTCATCTATCTCTTTATAGCTGCCTCCTCCACTGGAAAGGAAGCTACATGAGGGCAAGGGTTTGTGTCTTATTCATCATCATATCTCTAGTGCCTAGAGCACAGTAACTTCTTAATAAATATTCATTATTGAATATATAAACTCATTTATTTTCTTATTTAGCAAACCTTTATTGAAGACCTATTATTTGCAAAAAGACATCAGGCCAGAGGGAAAGGGGTTTATAGTGGGAGAATAGGATGAAATGATTATTAAAACAAGTTTTCAAACTTCTAGAGGTTCAAGTAGTGTTTTCCAAAATGAGTTACCCAAAGTATTAATAGGTTGCTCAAAGGAGGAGTTCTAAAGTTAATGAGAAACATTGGTTTAAACAAAGCTAAACATTTTTTATTGTACAACTTCTCAAAGCTCTTAATAGGCTAATGTGTCGTGTAAATCCCCAAAAGGAGAAGTATAATATACTGGACTTCTAAAACTTGATTATGAAATTTTCTTTTATTGAACCCAGATGGAAGGAGTTAGCCTTGAAGGGCAGAGAAGAGTCCTTGAGACAAAAGAGGGAAATTAATAACAAATATAAATATGGAGTAATGAGAGGTTATAGTGACCTGGAAGATGGTGAGCTGAATAGTTCAGCAGCAGAGTGTTCTGAATATTCTACAGAATGTAAAAGACAAGCCTGACTTCTCAGATTGAGGAAGACAGGACTGATACTGAGACCTGGAGAGGTGGGTATAATGTCTGCAAAAGCAGGAAAGGAAATATACTTAAAAGAACAGCAGGGCTACTGCAAGGGGCAAGCAGAGGCCACATGGGATGGATTTGGAGCAGTCCCAGCCAATATATTTTCATGACTTTCTCCACCTTAAGACCACTGTACATGAATGGAGAAAGAAAATAAAAATGATAACCCAGGTGCTTGAATTGACCTGACAAAGTCCACATAAGTTCTAGGATGAAAAAATTCTAAAGCTCAAGAAGGAAGCATTGAATGGGTGCATCCAGAGTAAAAATGATTAAAAAGACAAGTGAGACCTAAATCCATCATGAAGAATAAAGAAGAAAAAGAGATCAAATGCCAGCATGAAGGTGGGGAATAAGTGAAAGAGTTAGATACAGTTGATAAAGATACTGGGGTTCTAAGGAGGCAAGACTTGGGTTCAAAGTCATGAATATGGGCTGTTCTGATTGATGATGAAATCCATATTGGGAATACACTTGGCTGTAATGGAAGGAAAGTGAAGGTGCTGAAGCAGTAGCTTGCAAATTTCCTTAGGTCCTCATACATCCATCTATTGTCTATGTCCCTCAAGCACAGGAACCCTGTCTCTCCATCTGTGAGTCCTCAACTCAGAGCCCTATGCCTGAAACATAGTGGGACAGTCAGAGTACATGGTGGGTGAATAGATGAAAGCCTGCATGTATGAACGGGTAACAATGCAGGGGTTCAAGTTGCTCAGGGTGTTGACAGGACAGTGGTGAAGGCAAACACAAGGCCCTGTGCAAATGTGACTGATGAAGTGCATCTAGCCCTACCCAAGTTGTGAAATCTTCACTTAGAGAGCCATGTGGAAAAGCTCTGAGCCATTTTCATATCAGTGTGTTCTGAGTGCTGGTGTGTTCACTTAACGGACTATATTCCTGACACAACCCCTAGCCCATTTATCCATTGCCTTCTCTATTTCTATTCTCCTTCCCATGGAAACCTATATGACATCTGCTGAATCTTTAGCCTTAAGAACTACAATGGTCTCTTGACTGCCCCAAGCCCTGCCCTAGGCTGGTAACCCTTCTATCCTGGGAACACTGACCAAACAAAGAAAAGGTTGAAACACAGAAATGTTTATGCTTAATATCAGTGGAATAAACACTGAGGAGAAAATCATAAATTGGGGAATTACACACAGCATATATCAAGTCTTGTATGCCAGCATTACTAACTGTAAGTGAAATTTCATGCCATTCGGAAACCAATAAGTACTTCTCAGGCTTTAGTGGATATAAGAATTATGTTAATATCTAACTCTCAGAATCCAGTTCAGTGGTATTTGGAAGAGTCTGGTCAACTGTATTTTAACAAGCACCCTCAGTGATTGTCATGCAAGTGGTTTCAGATATTTTGAGAAATGCCACCCTAAACTTTTTG
Source organism: Cheirogaleus medius (assembly GCA_008086735.1). Classification (NCBI taxonomy): domain Eukaryota; kingdom Metazoa; phylum Chordata; class Mammalia; order Primates; family Cheirogaleidae; genus Cheirogaleus; species Cheirogaleus medius. The sequence continues at coordinate 10,069,119 of VBSM01003185.1, forward strand.
CCAATGGATTTTGGTATTGAAGAGGCTTAGTGACAGCAATCTGGACCAGAAGGAGGTAATTGTCATAAAGCTCATTAGCACAACAAGAACACTGGGTTTTTTTCTGGGATAATATATTTTTTGGAGGGGACTTGGTGTGTTGAGGTTGAGAAGGCAGAAGCAGAAGCCCAGCCACACCACGAGGTGTCTCTGTCCATGAGGTTATTACCACTGTGCTGCAACCTACTCCTCTGATTATAGCTAGTGATACCTCTGAGGGGCACTTGGAGAGAGGCCTAGGGGGTTTTCTGCATTAGTGATAGAGGACAGGTGAAGAGCAGCTTTATAGTATCCAGGACATAGCCACACTCCAGAAAAGTAGCTCCTGGCACTTGTAAAGTGTGTTTTGTATCAGCTAAAATGAACCATGTAAATGCAAAGTAAAATTAACTGTGAGCATCTTATTGTGAACACCAAGGGAAAATTGTCCAAACTGTTAATGACACAAAATGCTGCATAAAAAGCAGAAATCTCCAGCTTTCCCAAGGAATTTGCTCTGCTATTCTCTGGGCTCAAGCAGCGCAGTAGGACAGAAAGCGCCTCTGGGCACATTCACCAGCTGTTAAGAATCCACACCAGGGCCCTGTCCAGCACTTAAACTTCTTTTTCTCCCAGAAGCTCATAAAGCACCTGGTCTGACCCTTCTCCCTCACCTCCTGAAAAGATAAAAACACTGTCATCACCTTAGCCATTAGCAGGAACATGATCAATTATTTGATTTTCTTTAGAGCTGATTTATATATGTCAGTGAGAGGAATTAGCATCTGTGTCATGTGTGAATCTCATTCTCTTTCAATCTCTCTCACCATGAGCAAACCCCTCTAGCATCCATTCACAAAGTCACAAAGTTCCCAGCATCCTTTAAATTTGCCCCAATTCTCCTGCAACCAAAATCTTGAAGACATGGGCCTTTTTTTCTTTTTTCTTTTTTTTTTTTTTTGACAGGAGCTATATTTCTTTGTGCACATGAAGATAGGAAAAGAGGGAAGCCCTCCTCTGGGGAGAAGGTTTTGTATTGTAATCAAATCTGCTCCTGGTCTCAGACACAAAAGCCCAGAACTAGCCATAGTGATCTGCAATGGCCTCCTCCTTTGTCTAAGAGACAGACAGTAATTGATTTGACCTGCTTTATGGGGACAATCTCCCAGGCATGACTGAGTGCTAATTGCTACTAATGAGGTGGCATTTTAAACTGGCTGTGGTCTTGAGCATTCTGTCCTCTTTCCTCCAAGCAGTCCTGCCACTGGGTTGCAAGTATAGCTTCCAGCAAGCCCTCACCCATAACAAGCTCCACTTCCTCAGCTGCTGAGGGTTGTGTTAAGAAGGGCAAATTTCATTGCCTTTTAAAAGGGTGATCTGGCTGAATGAGCAGCATCTAAAGATGCACCGAGGCAATACAGCTTTTGAGGAAAAGAACTCTAAATGTTATAGGATCACTGACAATTACTTTCCTAATGACTTTTACTGGTTCAGCCCATTTCCCAACATCTATCTTTCTCACCCAAAGGAAAACCCACACGCCCCAATCCATGAAAGAATGTTTTCATGCTAACAGTTTCTTCTGGGATTCTTAAGTTTTGCAGCAAGTCTCAAAATTAACACATGGTACCATTCTTTAAATTATGATCAATTGTCAATTCTAGTTCTAGAAAAGCAAAAATACAAACACCTTGATAGGCTATGAATAAAAGATATCTGAGGGGTCATCAAATATTTCTGTAAAGGACAAGATAGTAAATATTCTAGTCTTTGGGGGCCATATGGTCTCTGTCATCCTATTGCCATAGTGTGAAGGCAGCCATAGACAGACAATTTGTATGGGTATGGCTGTGTTCCAGTAAAATCTTATTTACAAAAACATTTGTCCAGTTGGATTTGGCCTGTGGGCCATCATTTGCCAACTCCTAATCTTGAGTAAGCTTTCCAAAATACATCAAATCTGAATCTAGACAAAATGATCATATCACAAAATGGCCCAAGAGGCTTGAAATCCCCTATAATTACTAATTTTAATTGATATATTGAAGATACCATGAGAACCACATTTTGTATTTTATAATCCTCAATTTTCTCACTTGTAAAATAAGTGGCTGTACTCTATTATCCCTAGATTTGTTTCCAGGTCTAACATGTATAACTCTCTCCAATTCCACAATCTCAAAGTTCTGACCATAGATATTAACATTACAAATTATTTCAGAGTTGGCCACACAGATGCTTCATATTCCTCAGTTCTATTTTTTTTTATTAAGCACCAATAACACTAAAGCATTTTCTAAGAGCCATGACCACTGTGGATAAATGCAAATGTGAGTGCAATCATGGCCTATATTGCAGAGAATTTCACAAAACACCCTCAACTCCAAACTAGGAATTTATTCTTACGTACCCCTTGCCAACACACACATGCTTGTCTTCCAGTTTCTCTCCTCCATGGATCCCTTCCAAGACTATTTCCACTTTTATGCTACATCTTTCAACTGCCCTGCCTTCTTCCCTAGGTAATAATTCAGCACATTTATCGTATATTTCTATACAACTGGAACTGTTAGTGAATGTGTGTGTGTGTTTTTTATCTCCTGCTTTTGGCAAAAACAATTTAAACCCTTTTTTCTAAATTTCTGTGGATGTGGACATACTATATACACAACCTACTTGGAGACAAAAACTAGAGTATAATTGAGATGCAGGTGCACAATTGTTTTATGTTAACGTAGAAGAAAAAGATATAATAGCTTGGAAATGAGTACCTTGGGTAATGCTCCTGTTGAGTATAGTAAAGGAATTGTGTGATGTAATTAAGGTTGTGTGTTTTGGGGTACTTTAAATTTCTGGCTTAATTTTAGTGTTTTAGCTATCTACACTGGCAAATTCCTGGGACTATGGTAAAGTAGGTTTGTCTGGGAATCATAGAATTCTTGCTCTTATTGTTAGCACAGATTACCCCACAGTATATCTGCCTTGCATTAGGCAAGGATAAATCCCTCTTGTGGAAGTTTGGGAGCTTTCATTAGTACTACTGGTGGTACAAATGAGAAAAAGAGTGTGGTGGGATTTATGAAAAAAAATGAGATTGAGTGTTCAAAATCAACAAAAGAGCCCCAGAAACTAGAAAATAAACAATACAGTAAACCCAGGAAAATAGAAGGAAAAAAATAACAAAGATAGCACAAAAATTCAGAAAATAGAAAATAAAGAGGTCAGAGAGAGATTCAACAAAAGCCTAGTTTTATAAAGAAATTAACAAAATAAACAAGCCTCTAGCAAAACTGACAAATGGACAAAGAATATGCCCACAAACACTATTATAATCACATAACCAAAGATATAATATTTATAAAAATCAAAAGAATTCAGTGAATGAATTCATGCTATAATAAATATTGATGAAATGAAAAATTTCTAGAACAATATAAATTACTATAGCACTCCCAGACTCCTTTACATTTAGATGTAGCCAGTGATTTAGTCTAGCCAATGAACTGGCCCATAAAACCCAACCAAGAGGGAGGGTGGAGGAGGGGAGGGGAGGGGCAAAAACCTACGTAATGGGTACAATGAACACTATTTGGGTGGTGGGCACACCGATAGCCGGGACTCAAGCATTACAAAAATGATCCATGTAACCTAAATCATTTGTATCCCCTTAATATTTTGAAATTTAAAAAAAAATCTTCCAAACATGATTCTCACACTCTTTTATCATCTGTGGAGTGAATATAAAGGACACCAAGGGCGTGGAACAGGATGAAGCTACAGTATAAAAGGAGTCTCAGTCCCTAAGTGACCATGTGCAGTTAGAGGTAACCTTCAACTCATTGGCACTACTAATCCACATTGGACTGTAATGTGCATAAAAAATAAACTTTTTTATTATGTTAAGCCACTGGGATTTGGAGATTATTTGGCACAGCAGTTAGCCTACTTTGACTAATATATTAAATATAAAATTGACTCGAGAAGAAATATAAAACCCAAATAAACAATAACCATTGAAGAAATCAAATAAGTAGTCAAAAATCTCCCTCTTGCCTTAAAGGATATTAGGTGAAATGATTGTTATAGGCCAAATTTACATAATTTTCAAGGAATATATCACACCTAGCCTGTCTGTCTGTCTATCATCTATCTATCTATAGAGAGAGAGCACTTCAGATGCTAGTAAAAAAACTGCCAAACTCATTTTACAATTTAGTATGAACTTAATATCAAATCCAGTCAAAGACAGTACAAGAAAAAAAGGACAAGTGCAGATGCACATAGATTTTTTTAAAAAGAGTTCTAAATAAAATATCGATAAGTCAAATCCAACAGTGGTTTTTAAGTTTGACACATCAAATTTAGTAGGGTTTGTTTACACTAAAGAATGCAAAACTAATAAAACATCAGAAAAATACGTTGATCCAATCTACCACATAAACAAGTTACATGAGAAAAGCCACTTAATTCTCTCAATAGCAACAAAAAGAAAATACTTGATAAAACACAACACCCATCCAAGATGAAATTCTTAGAAAACTTGAATAAAGAAAACCTCCATTAACATCAAAAATAATCTTTTAACAAGCCTAGAAGCTTTAAGAGCGAGTGTGTGCTTTGCCATGTTTTCTATCCCTATACCATCATGATACAAAATGTTCTAGATCGAAGTTGGTCCCAGGTTGAGAATAAGGTAGAGCAAAATTCCCAAGCAACTTTCAATCAACATGTGGCAAAAGCAAGAAACAAACATTCATTGTTTTATGCCTCTAAATTTGGGGGATAATTTTTACCATAGCAAAACCCAGCCCTATCCAGATTAACACACTATATCAGTGTCATGCTGTGATTTAGCAGTTGTTATTAATAGTTTACTATCATAATACTGATTATCCCTATTAACTGTGGATATGTTGTGAGTGTTTAATCACTATGAATGATGTAAAGTTCCTTTAGAATTGGAACATAATCTGTCTAGTTCACCAGTGTATCTCCAGAGTTTGGAATAATTTTCCCCTCTGCTATAATTAGAGAGACTGCACAGTTATCCCTGAATAAAGTTGTTTGCTTTTTTACATTTAAATATGTTTTCTTGAGTGAGGTAAAAAGGAATGGAGATAAAACCCTTGACCTGAAAATTGGACATAACCCTGAGTTCAATAATCTGAACAGGTGGAAAAAAAGATTGAAGGCAGCTGAGACACTCTGTCCAGATGGTATACAACCCAGCTGCTGTACCAGATTCAGCACTTTAAATGCCAACATCATATCTCAAGCAGGATGAGTATTTAAAAGCAGAAGATTTTAGCTTGATGTGCCCATTTTTAAATTATCTCTGGGTATCCTGTTCACATTCACATAAATGATACATTGTCTCATGGTAAACATATAGCAATGGAAATTGTTACCACACATGTAGTCTCTTTTGGGAATGTGAAGATAAATATTTGAGAGGCTGCCCTATGAATAGGTACTTCCAAATATTCTATCTTTCATAAATGTTTTAATTGATATAAAACATGCACATGGAAAATTGCTTAACTCCTGAGAGTAGAGCTCTATGAATTGTCACAAGCCAAACATGCCTATGTAATCACCTAGATCAAGAAAAAGAACATGACCAGCACCCTTGAAGTCCCCCTTCACCTTGTACCCATTTCTAATTTCTTTTATCCTAAGCGTAACCACTATCCTGATTTCTAATACAATAGATTTATTTTGCCTGTTTTTAAATTTTATGTAAATTAAGTTATAAAATATGTACTCTTCTGTGTCTTTTTTTCTTTTATCATTATGCTTCTAAGATCCATCCTTATTATTGGACATAGTTGTAGTTTGTTCATTCTCATTGCACATAGTATTCCATGGTGTGAAAATACCACAATGTATTTATCTATCCTAAATGAGCAAGCTAATGGGCATTTGGGAAGTTTGGAGTTTGGGGATATTATGAATTGTGCTCCTATGAACATTCCATGATATATATTTTGAGCACATATGAATGCATCTTTTAGGTATATATCTAGCAATGCTATTACTGGGTCAAAAGGAATGCATGTGCTCAGTTATAGAAAATGCCAAGAAACAACTTTTCAAAGTGGGCATGTGACATTACAAAAATGGCCACAATTTTCTACCCCTTCTACCCCTTCTATATACCTTTACAATGTGACTTTGCAGCTCCTCCCATCAAGAAGTGGTGTCTATATCCCCCACCCTTGAATCTGGCATTCTGATTTTCTCTGGGTAACTCTCCTGGAATCCTAGTCAACCTCCATGTAAACAAGCTCAAGCTAGCATGCTTCTTGCGAAGCATGTGGCTGTGTCAACTCTCTCAACCCAACCAACAGCTGGCCAGCCACCAGACACATGAGTGAGGCTATCCTAGACAAACCTGCCCCAGCTGACCTGCCAGGCGATGGCAGATGCACAAACAAGCCCAGCCAACATCCCTTAAGCCTGGTCCAAATCAGCACTTCTCAAGAAAACTTAGACATGTGAATAATAAATAACAAATGGTGATTATTTTTACACTAAGTCACACAGCCATAGACAGTGGTTATATATTTTATTATTTTGGCAATAGTGCTATGTGAGGTAGGAATTGTTGACTTTCTTATGTTGCTGAGGAAACTCAGGTTGATAGAGGATAGACTTGCTCCAGAATACCCAGCTAGCAAGAGGTGGAGCCAGGAATCAAATCCTACCTGATCCCGAAGCTTCTTTTCTCCTATATCAAGCCATTCATAAAGTAAACAGCACATAAACAAATTTTAGACCTCCCACCTTCTACATGACCTCAAAACCCCCTGAGCCAAAGCTCAATTATGCTTCTCAGTAGCCAACATTGGGTAGTGCTATTATTTGAGCCTCAACCCCTTATTCTAGCCCAAAAGCTGGGTATCTGACTAGATAACAGCTGGTTAGAAAAAAAAATCCCCTATAAGGCAGGCATTTTTTTTTTTACTTTTTTTTTTTTTTTACTCTTAGCACCACTCAATGAGGGCAGGCATTTTTTGATGTCACACACTTTGGAATTTTAGTTATAGATATTTACCCATGTTCTTCACTCCAATAGAATTTTTCACATTTAGGTTGACTCGATTTCATTATACTTGATATTTACATATCTCTTGACCTTTAACATTAATCTTTTATCACATTTCTGAGTACAAAGAACTTTCTCTGGGTTGATGCCAGTACCATGTACACATGAAGAGGATGTGAAAGGGCTCAAGCTGGAAGAATCAACGTTAGGTACACCCAAAGGGTTTCAGATTTTATGAAGTAGGAGACCAAGAATTTATCATCCTTGAAATCAAATGATATGTGGGTACAAATTTTGGGCAAATTTTAAAGGTTTGTAACAGGATAATTGACAAAGGATTGGCAGAGAGCATAGAGGTGAGGTCATCCTCCCATTCTCAGGTATTTCTGTCCTAGTAGCGTCCTCCTTCCCAAATACCACATACTAGAAAAACACAAGCTTTGATTATAAGGAGTCTTAAGTTAAAATTCTAGCAAAGGTCACTTAGCTTCTCTGAGATGAAGTTTATTTATGTACAATGCATCCCTTGTTGTGTAGTAAGGATCAGGGGAGATATATATATATATATATATATACACACACACACATATGTATATATACATATATATACCACCTAGAAAATGTCTCACAATGGAGCAGCTGCTTATAAATGATAACTATTCATATCATTGCATTATTTTTATCGTTGATTTTTTTTGTACCACAACAATTGACATACCGCAGCATTATTTCTTTTCTCACAGCCCCAACAAACTTATTCTGGCAGAAGCTTTCCAGAATGTAGGTGACTGCCCATCTCAATAAGTCATCAAATATCTTTATTCTGAGCATTGCAAAAAAAACATGTGGTACAATTGGTGAGAAGGTAACTCCAGGCAGAAATAGTAGAATGCATAAAGGTTGAGAGTTGGAAGAGGGCGAGGTATTCTCAGGAAACAATGACTAATAGGGATTGGAGTCATGGGAAAAACAGCCGGAATGTAAGACTGTGAAGCTAGGGGAAGGCATCTGGGCTAGATTCAGGAGGTGATGTCAGATTTTAGGTAGACAGGTTTAGGAAGGTAAACCTGACCAAAATGAGCAGATTGGAGCAATCAGAAGCAAAGAGGCCAGAAATCATTGCAATGTCTGATTGTAGACAAAAGCATTATTAGTAGATTTCAGATTAATACCCAATAATAATGCCATACTCTGACTTAGCAGTTGCTAGTTTACTCTCATGATATACCGATCATCCTTATTAACTGTGGTTATGTTGCACATTGTCTGTCACTATGAATGATGTAAAGGTCTTTTAGAATAGGGACGAAATATGTCTAGTTCACCATTGTATCTCTAGAGTTTGGAATGATTTTCCACTATGGTATAAATTAGAATACATAGTCATTCCTGCAGTAAAGTTATATAGTCAGTGTGTGATGGTTACCATAGAAAGGGGGAAACATATAAGGAAGGCCTTTTGATGATAGAATTGACTAGACTTGGCCACTGAGGCAAAGAAGAAAAGTCAAATACGACGCAGACTAGGTGAACAGTGGAGTCACCAACAGAAGTCAGAAAATCAGGCAGGCTCAGCTTGTCTGGGAAAAGGATGATGAGATTGTTGTGGCCAAATTGAGGTTTAGGACCATACTAGTGGGGACGTTCTTACATATTCTTGGAAATTCAGGACTTGAATCAGGAAAAAGTTGTGTGCTAGAGAGAAGAATTGGGTGTCATCCAAACATGAAGCTCACATGATCTTACATTGTAGGAACTAAATATTCTGTGTCATCTCAGAAAGTGGGAAAAGAGGAAGTGAAGTTTTAATAGTCTTGTAGCAATTTATAGCACTAAAATGAGAATGGCATATATATCTGTGAGTTGTCTAGGAAAAACACATTGGTGATCAGCAATGAGAAAAATTCTTCTGGGAATCTGTCCAGGAGCACAAATCCTTCTTGCTTGTTGCTTCAGGCTTTAAACCTCCTTCCTAATGCTGGGGCAGCTCCCAGTTCCTGCCTAGTTCCTCTCTTCAGCCCTGGCTTCAAAGCCTGGCTCAGTTTTCCAAATTTTCCCCTTCATAGAGTTTCAAAATGAAGCTTACATTCTCCTTTATTTTTTTTTAGTCTACCTATTGCAGGCATAGGAATAAGTAAGTAAGAAATGGTGAGTAAGTTGCAGACTTAACATAAAATCTTTAAAATGATGATATTCATTACCCCTGGTCGTTATGCAAGTATCAGGCAATGGTGTGCCGGAGTGACTTGTATTGGCTCACAAGAGCTGATTGTTTAATTTTTGGAAATTCTGCAAGCCACTGGTTAAACATGACTATTATTAAAACTTAAATAATGTAAAATTATACCAAATAAGTTATCAAAAACAAATGTATTATTCAAAAGCATCACCTCCTATTTATTTTACTAATTATTTTACCTCTAGCACAAATTACCTCTATGTGTGAGAGGTAATTTGCCTCTATTGCATCTGTGTGGTGGAAATACTATACTATATAATGATATGTTACTGTGCATGGCTTTCCAACTCTGCATACAATGACATCATATTGGTGCCTTGAAATTGGTCATCAGGGGAGAATTTACTATAAATCAGACTTTTTAAATTTTCCCTTGAAGAATCAATTGTTAAACATCTACCAGTAAGCTACTGCTGTCAGGCATGTGTAATGCCATTGAAAAAGCAAAATATCATGAGTTGAAGCCTCAGGTTGAAGTCCAGTTCCATTCCTTGCTGATAAAGCAACCTTGAGCAGGTCACTAAATGCCTCATGAGTCCCTGCAAAAGGGCATATTGATACTCTTCTCCTAGGATGTTGCATGTTGAAAACCCTACTCACATAGTCACATGGAATCCAATCTTTATCTCTTGTCTTGGGAATTAGCCTGCCTAACTGTGTCTGGGTGGGACAGTTTGCCAAGCTGTGCCTAATGCAGCCCAGATACATTTGGGTTATAACTATGAGGTTTGGTGGGATGTTTCATCCTTCTAGAGTCAGCACCTAACTTTCTCCCTGGTAGCATATGCAAACAGTCAGGAATGCTATCATACTCCAATTATAGGGGAGGATGATAGCCTAGATCAGACTGGCAATGTTAAGGTATAACTAATAAATACTCTCTCGTTGTCCTCTTTGTCCTAGGAGAGAGCTTCCCTAAAAGCTGTCATGAAAACATTACAATATCAAAATACTTTAAAATACAATTTCATGAATATGCATGCTTTCTAACAAGGAGAAAAGAGTGTGTGTGTGTGTGTGTGAGTGTGTGTACAGTGTGTGGTTTTCAGATACTATCATACATAAGATAGTCATTTTTATAACTCTTCTTAGTAGAGTTAAAAGCTAAAAGAAATCATAAGAACAGATTTTTTAAAAAACAAAACCCAAATAACAAATATGTATTGAAAGAGTGTAAAAATGATTTGTACCCTACATGATGACATTTTGTCAAATCATCTGTAAAATTTATTTTGATGGGTTTCAGAGCCCATGTTTCGAGCCTGAAAAATACATTCAAGTGATTTGTGTCAGCTTGTATGATTGGGTGGTTGGCCTAGTTAATTTTAGCAACTGTGTCTCAGTCATCAGTTCTTATTAGCTCCATTTGAAGAGAAAACAATCTCTAGAATCTTATCTTCCTTTCAAATACCAAATGATGTTTTGTTTTTATTTAGATATCAATATACCTTTCTGTTTCTTGAATATTCTTGTTATGAAGTCAGATTCTCCCTGGTTTGTCTGTTCATATAATCCATCACTGTTTATGTAACAAAAATAACTTTTTGTTATTAAAAGCAAAACAAGCATGAAAGATGAATGTGTCTTACAACTCTCAAACATTCAGGGAACATTTAAGAATGCAGATCTTGAGTTAGCATATTGTTAACTTCAGATTCCTAAAATTTTGTCTATTATCACATTGAATGCCTAATTCTAGTATTACAGGATGGAGACAAGTATATAAGAGTTGAAGCAAATGATATGATTGAGTCAATTAAAATACCACAAAAAGATTGAAAACTAAAAGCCAATTAATTGCATACTATGTTAAAGAATAATCCCAGGTGACAGATGTGGTAGAATCCCATGATGAGCTGTAACTACCTAAGGCAAAGGTAAGGGATACTGAAAACAAATATATCTACATGAAGTTCCGGGGAGGTTTCAAAGTACACATATACAGAAACGAATGTGGAGATTACAAAACCACTGCCTTAGAGCATCAGTAACCAGAGCTATGAAATGTGTCTTAGAGTCATGATACTTCAGAAAGTAGGCTATAATTAAAATTGGAAACCTAACGTTAATTTTAGCACATACCTCAAGCAGATAATTTAAGATATTGGTCACATACTTGGATTCTTCTTTAGGTGATCAACATGCATATAAATGCATAAGTTTATGTGTGAATATGTGAAAGATCTCTAAAATCAGCCTCCTCTTAGTCTCTTTGTGGCATTTATGTATTTGTGTTTTCAGGAAATACTTTATTGAGTGCCTTATATATGTAAAACATAGGAGATAATGCAAGGAAAAAGAATAAGGTCTCTCCCACAAGGAGTTACATTTACTCTGGGAGAAATGTTACTTAAACTAGTAACTGTGATGTAAGGTAAAAATAGAGTTACATAAAAAGTCCTATAAGAGTATCTATCTACCTCTAAATTCTAATCAAGGAGTTGAGTGCATTTTTTATGAATATTGGAAAGATTTTTTAAAAGCTCTCTAAGCTTTGAAATTCAAGTTGCTTTTTCAAACTGTTTTTGAGGCTTTCAAAACTAAAAATTCTATGAATCACAGGAGTGGAAGGAAGTAAGGAGAAAGGCATCTGGGTAGACAGATGGGACCTGAGGGGAGAAAGACTAGGCTGTGGGGGTCTTTGGAGCCAACCTTTCTCCCTACCGTGCCCTCATTTCCCTCTTCAGGCAGCAGATCGACTGGTTTCAGGCTTTGTTCCAGCAAAAGTGAAGTTAGTAAGTTTTCAACAGAGCTATGCACGTTCATCAACAGAGGTCAGCACCATTCCAAGTTCAGGCCAATTCAGAGCCTCTAGTTTGCTCAGAATCAGAATCATATCAATCAATCATCAAATACAGACTTATATCACTTAGCGACTGTCAGTTAACCAGTTAATAGTTGTCTTTGTAAGAGTTCTTGAAAGTTATTCCACTTTTTAGGTGACTCTTCTTTAGTTTTTGCTTTGGTATAACTACTTTTTCACACCAAAGCACACTAAGTAAATACACTAAAGAAATAATACGTCAACATTGCCAATTCGGAAAAAGACACATTCCAGAATTTACTCAAATAAAATAATTTCCTAGTAGAAAAATAAATATGGAACACATTTTAATTGCATGTCTTATTGAGATAAACCCAGTTTATCATATACCCAGTGAGAGAAATTGTATACACATCATCCTTCAATCTGTTGGGTGCACACACTATTTCCACATGTTTCAAACTCCTCTCATGAATTAGTCTTCATTTTGACCTGCAGGTAGTTTTCTGTGCTATAATATTTTTAAGGCCAGTTTGAGTGCAAGATAACCATGATCTCCCAAAAGGTTGAAACATTAGTGGAGAAAACTGGGCAGAAAGGAAAATACACCTTATAAAGAATGACTCCCTCTGTCTTATTCTGTTTTGTGTTGCTATAAAGGAATACTTGAGGCTGGGTAATTTATAAATAAAAAGGGTTTATTTGGCTCACAATTCTGATGCTTGTAAAAAGTTCAAGATTGGGCATCTGGATCTGGTGAGGGCCTCAAGCTGCTTCCACTCATGATGGAAGGTGAGGGGGAGCTGGGGTGTGCAGAGATCACATGGTGAAAGAGGAAACAAGAGAGAGAAGGGAGAGGTGCAAGGCTTTTTTTTTAACACCCAGCTCTTGAAGGAAATAATAGAATAAGAACTCACTCACCCCCACGTGAGGGCATTAATCGATTCATGAGTGAACAACCCACATGACCTAACCATCTTCCATTAGGCCCCACCTCCAACACTGGGGATCTAATTTCAACAAGGGGTTTGGAGAACAAACATTCAAACCATAGAATGCTCATATTCCTTCTCCACTGCCCCCTGCTCACAAGATTTCTCTTCTTCCTTAGTCAAATGTAATAAGTTGTTAGTATTATATATTTCATTTCAAACAGTATTAATTTACTTTCAAATTGTTATTACTTATAAAATCTTCATTGTTTAGTTGAAATATTTTTCTATCTGTAAAAAGTTAATTGGGGTCTCAGGTTGGGATGGGATACCACATAATTTTTCATATTAATATTAATTGAAATGTTTTTTCATTTAAAGACTTTTCACTTTGGAACCAGGTTTTCAGGTATAATTTAAAGTCAATCAGTGAGGAATAAGTGTATTTATTAAGGAACTGCTATGTTTCAAAAATCATGCTATGCACTGAAGGAAAGTTTGTGAAAAATACTGGTGTGGTCCCTGCCCTCTTGTTTACAGTCAAGCCAGAAAGATGGTTGAAATAATTTTCTGTTTTCTAGAGATATGGTTCTACTTGCCTGGAGCTAATTAAGCTCTATACTCTCTGAAGGTGTTTGATCATTAAACTAGTAAATTCATGAATCTAGACTCAGGTAAAGTATTATCCCAAGATTCTGAACTCTTTATAGCTATTTGCCCTCTGAAATAGGTATTCATCTTAGAAACCTGAGTTAATGAAGTTTCAAAGATTGTCTAAAGCCATAATTACCCCCTAAGAAAATGTTGTTCAATGTTTAACAGTCATAATAGTTATAAGTTTTTCAGCACCTTTGGTCGATCCATGGCCCTGAACTCTCTAAAAAAGAACTCTTGCTTTGAAGCTCCTGTTTGAAGTTTAAAGTCTGAAGCCAGCAGGAATCTGCAGTCTTGATATCGGCTGCACAAGGGGCCTTCCAGAGCAGCCCACTCATATTCTGGCAACACAGACTCACATTCAGAGGGGTACTGCAAGAAGGGTAAAGGGCTACATACTCGCTGGTGTGGGATAGACATGGAAGTGAAGACCAACTCTTGTCTAAGTCAGCTGAAGCATGGATGAAAAAATATGCCCCATTTCCTACACTGCTCAGGTGTATTTCTGGGAATCTCTCAGGCACAAGGAAAGGGATGAAATGAGATGCACATTTCAAACTGGGCCTCTGGCCCATTCTTACTCTCACAAAACAATAAAGTGTCATCCAAGTTGCTTTCCTGGGTAATTTGAGGCAAAAATAGGAAGTTTCTAAATCATAGCTCTTTCAGAGATTCATAAGTGTCTCTGACTCACAAAGTCACTTAATGTACTTCTATTTGCCTTTCTATTAATCCCAGGTTTAAGAAAAGGAAAGCATGACCAGTGTAAGTCAATAAGGATGAAATGATATTCAACGAGAATGTCAAAGCTACCTTGTGTTCTATAAGGAAGGGATGTTGGACCTGGTCAGGGAAAGGCTGTTCACATAAAAAAAAAACTCCTTGGCAATAATTTATATCTTTATAGAAGTGAGAGAAGATAATGAATTAAATGGCTGCTCCAGTAAAAGGATAATAAAACTACATCCATAGAATGCAGACATCATCCTGAAGAAAGTCTTGTATTATGGTGTTTTTTCCCTCATTGTCAGATTTTGGTCTATACCAGGGATCCACAATCTTTTGTGTAAAGGGTCAGATAGTAAATATTTCAGGCTTTGTGGACCATACAGTCTCTGTGGTAGCTAGTCAACTCTGCCATGGTAGCATGAAAGCAGCCATATTCAGTATATCAATTAATGGGCATGGCTGTGTTCCAATAAAGCTTTATTCAAAAAAATAGATGGCTGCAGAATTTGGCCTGTGGACTATAGTTTGCTGACCCTGGATCTATAGTAATAGATCAAATTTATAGCCCAATAATATACATGTGTTAGAAGGAAGGCATCTTTCCAGAGGAGAGATGAGAAAGTTACTTGAAGAGAATATTAATATGTAGGTAAAGAAATCATTTTGGGGAGCAGGAAAAATGAAGAAAATAATTTAACTCATCTTTTTAGTCCTAGAAGGGAATTTGAAATGTCCATTTCTAACCTGCTTTTTCCATAGTTGAAGAAACTGAGGTTCGAAAAAGGGAGTGACTTGCCAAAACTCACATATCAACTTACATCCATAGCTGGGTGTAAAATACAGATATTCTGGTTTAGTTATTTTTCCAATAACCAGGGTCCTTTCCTATACAAGGTTTCTCTGTAAAACCTCAGGCTAACATTGTACAACCCTCAGCATCACCTCCCATTGCTAAATATTAAACTGTTAAGATATTTTGATGGTGGTAAACTTTTTTTCTGTGAGAAGATGCTGAATATCAGCTTTTTAAAAACCTGGGTACTTGGGATAAACAAAATGGTATTCAGGGGTCTTTGACAGTGACATTATCCACCAGACCGTATAATGAGAGGTCTGAGCACTAAACTTTATTGCCCAACCCTTTAGGTTTACTGGTTGTAAAGATTTGCTTTACTACAGGGAGATGGTAAGTAATGAGCAGGGGTTTTTTCTCTCATCTAGCTATTGGAAGTAGGAAGTAAGAATAGTCAGTATAATTCCAGTTCACAGTTAGCAATGAGGGTTTAGAAATTGGAGTCAGTTAGATCTAATTTAGCAGATTGAAATTTCCAGGATAAAAGTTAAATAGCATGTGAAAAAGTGATGGAAAACTCCTGCACTAAAATACAGTCTGAGGACAGACATGAGTTGCTTCACATCTAAAGATAGTCTGACCCAAATAACAAATTTGCTGTTTGCTTAAAAGATTAGCGTGCTAAATGCTACTGGAAAATACTGAATATGTGTTTTTAGACGTCTGGATCTGTCTACCCTAGGCAACTACACAAAATTCAGTATCTTCTAGACATTTGAGGTGTGTAGATTGCATTAATTGCCACATTTTTCCACTGACCTCTTCTTACACACATGCCCTTTGCCCAGGTGACTCAGAAGTTCTCTCTAAAGAAATAGACTATTTTTCTACTTGTTATATCCAGCTCTGCCATGAGGCTGGTTTTTGTGAAAAGAATGAAGTAGATGTGATGCTGTGTGAGTTCCAAGCCTAGATTTGAAGAGGCTTTGAGTGTTTCTGCTCCCTCTCTCTTGCTTTTGCTATCACCATGCAAGGGGCAGGCCTAGACTAGCCCACTGCTCCAGGAAGTGGACAAGAAACACTTGGAACATACCCAAGTCACCCCACTTGAGCCCAACCTGCATAACGTCACCCCCAGCCAATGCACAGATACATACAGATCTCAGTCAGCTGAGATCAGAATAATTACCAAAGCCCAGCCTAGGTTCAACTGAACACAATAGACATGTGAAATATAAATATTTATTATTGTATGCCTCCAAGTCTGGGAGTAATTTGTTATACAACAACTTTTTAGCAACAGTTAACTTATGCAAATGGAGACTCAGTAAATATCTTTACCAATTTTATAATTGCCACAAATATTGCAGCAATATTTTCCAAGTACTGTGGCATAATAGTTAAAAGCTTAGATGCTGGAGCTAGAATATATTGATTTGAATCCTAACTCAGATACCAGCTGTGTCCTTGGGTGTGACAAACATCCTAAAATGACCCCCAAAGAATTATACCTTTGTGCAATCCTTTGCCTTGAATACGTGGGATCCTATGATCTGCTTCTAACCAATGGAACATGCCAAACTTGATAGGATGTCACTCCTATAAGTAGGTTATATTATATAAGACTCTGTCTCAGCAAACTGAACAGACTCCCTTTCTAGCTTTGATGAAATAAGCTGCCATGTTGTGAGAGGACCACATGGCAAGGAACTACAGGTGACCTCTTGGAGCTAAGAGCAGACCTCAAGCAACAGCCAGCAAGAAAATAGGAACCTCAGTCCTACAACTCCAAAATGATAAATTTGACAAGCAATCCTAATGAGCTAGGAGGTAAATTCTTCCCTAGTAGAGTCTCCAGATGAAAATGCATCTGACTAATGCCCTGACTGCAGCCTTGTGAGACCCTGAGCAGAGAACCTTATTAAGTTGTGCCCAATCTCCTGTCCTACAGAAACTGTGAGATAGAAAACATGTTGTCACAGGCAACCAAAGCAAAAATTGACAATGGGATCACATCAAGCTATAAAGCTTCTGCACAGCAAAGGAAACAATCATCAATGTGAAGACAATCCACAAAATGGGAGAAAATATTTGCAAACTACCAATCTAACAAAGTATTAATAACTAGAATATATAAGGAGATCAAACTCAATAGGAAAAAATCAAATAATCAGATTAAAAAATAAGCAAAGGATCTGAATAGATATTTCTCAAAAGAAGACAGACAAATGGCCAAGAGATATACAAAAAAATACAAACATTAATCATCAGAGAAATGCAAATCAAAACTACAACGAGATATCATCTCACCCCAGTTAAAATGACTTTTATCCAAAGGCAAGCAATAAAGACTGATGGTGAGGATATGGAGAAAGGGGAACACTTGTACACTGTTGGTGGGAATGTAAATTAGTATAGCCACTATGGAGAACAGTATGGAAGTTTCTCACAAAATTAAAAATAGAACTACCACATGATCTAGTAATCCTCCTTCTGGGTATATATCCAAAGGAAAGGAAATCAGTATATTGAAGAGATACCTGCACTCCCATGTTTATTGCAGCACTATTAACAATAGCCAAGATATAGAATCAACCTAAGTGTCCATCAATGGATGAATGTATTAAAAAAATGTGGTACACATGCAAAATGGAATATTATTCTGCCATAGAAGAAGACTGAAATCCTGTCATTTGCAACAACATGGATGGAACTGGAGGACATTATATTAAATGAAATAAGCCAGGCATAGAAAGACAAATTTTACATGTTCTCACTTATATATGAGAGCTAAAAATTTTAATAATTTAACTCATGGAGATAGAGAGTAGAATAATGGTTACCAGAGGCTGGGAAGGGTAGTAGGGAGGGTGGGAATAAAGTGGGGATGGTTAATGTGTGCAAAAAGACAGGTAGAAGGAATAAGATCTAGTATTCAGTGGCACAATATGATGACTATAGTTAACAATAATTTCTTTTGTATTTTTAAATAACTATTATAAAAGAGTGTAATTGGAATGTTCCTAACACAGCAAAATGATAAATGCTTGAGGTGATGAATACCCCAATTACCCTGATTTGATTATTGCCCATTGTATGCCTGTATGAAAATATCACATATATCCCATAAATATATATAACTATTATGTACCTATAATTAAAAATTTTTTAAATTTTAAAAATTAAATAGGAAATGTTTAAAGCTCAATATTTGGAAAAAAGAAAATTATACAAAGACACATCCAGCTTAATATAATTTATTTAAAATTTTAGGCAACACTATAAATTACTTGTAAAAACACACATATACTAAAAGTGTAAGGATGCATATCTAATTCTGAATGGGGAAGTGGGTGGAATGGAATGGGGCTGGGTCACAAAGGGGCTTTACTCTGTGCAAATACATCACAATGTTAGCATTAGTTAACTCTGGGTAGTACGAATATTTGTTAGATTAGTTGTGTATTTTTCTGTACATTTTAAATACTTTTTTTAAAGAATCAGTTCTGTTTACTTATCTGTATGATAGGAAACCTAGTTTCTGATTTCCACCCTATCACTAGCAAATTTCATAACCTGAGGCAAACTATTTCACTTTTTTAGGTTCTAGTTTCTTTGTCAAGGGGTGGAGAAAACAGAAAGTCGACAGATGATTTCATACATTCCTTCAAGTTACAGGGTTCCAGAATACTTTATCTCTTGCCTGCACGAAGAACTATATACAAAATCATCCGAAATCTATTCTTAAATTCCACTGGAACTGCTCTGTCCAATATGGTAGTCACTTGTCCCATGTGACTTATTTAAATTGAAATATGAACTAATTAAAATAAAAAACTTATTTCCTCACTTGCACTAGCCACATTTCAAGTACTCTGTAGCTGCATGCAGCAAGTGCCTACCATCAGACAGCAGAGATATAGAATATTTACATCACCTCTTAGCAAATTCTACTGAAGAGAACTATAGAAGAAAACTTCAAAATGTGATCTGACAACCTGTTCCAGCATGTTCAGATCCTTCATAATTCATTTTATCAAGTATATAACTAATAGGTTAGGTTATCCATGAGAGTCAGCATTTAAAAGCAGAATTCAAATTCCTTTAATCCAGAAACAAACCTAGACAGGAAAGAGCAAAACTAAGAAGGACTGAATATTAGTTTTTACCAAACTATAAATTGAAGGATATTATAGGAACAACTTTCTTCTCATTTTATTCATTCCAAAAGCTTTTAAATTTCACTTGCAGTTCCAATATCTATCAATTCCTTAACTAAATCATCCTCATACTATATTCCTTGCTTCAAAACACACTTAAGGAGGGAGGCCAAGATGGCAGACTAGAAGCAGTCTGCACAAGCCGTTCTCACAGAGAGGAAGGATTGAGAGTGGCAAGTAGATATGTACTTTCAGATCAATCATCTAAGGGAAAGCATTGGGAATCAACAGAGGTGACAGGATGCTCCCACAGTGAAGGAGAGGGAAGTAGGGATACTGGCTTGGCAGGATCGGAGGTACATAGGGAAGGCGCCTATATGGGAAAGGGACAGAGGAGAGAATCCTAGGGTTCCACACTCTCCCCACTCCCCACAGACATTGCATTGCAATCCAATCTGTGGGAGGGACTCTCCACTGCAACAGACTGCTGAACTGATGCAGGGAGCTGAGTGGATACTGTGCAGCAGCTTTGCTCCAGAGAGAAGGCACAGCAGGGTCTCACTGACTTACAAACCCTGGGCACTGTGCCTGGTGCCAGTTTGAGATCCCAGGCCCAGAGCACTGAGTCTACTCAATGCCATTTAACATAGCTGAAAGGAAAATAAAAATACCTAGGAATATACTTAACCAAGGAGGTGAAAGATCTCTACAAGGAGACCTACAGAACACTGATGAAAGAAATCATAAATGACACAAACAAATGGAAAAAACAACCCATGCTTGTGAATTGGAAAAATCAATATTGTTGCAATGTCTATACTGCCCAAAGTGATTTAAAAATTCAATGCAATTCTCAACAAAATACCAATGTCATTTTTCACAGATCTAGAAAAAATAATCCTAAACTTCATATGGAACCAAAAAAGAGCCTCAATAGCCAAAGCAATCCTAAGTAAAATCTGGAGGTATCACATTACATGAATTCAAATTATACTACAAGGCTATAGAAACCCAAACAGCATGTTACTGTTATAAAGGTAGAAACATAGACCAATGGAACAGAATAGAGAACTCATAAATAAAACCGTATAACTATGACCAGCTGATTTTCAACAAAGCAGACAAAAACACATACTGAGGATAGGACACCCTATCCAATAAATGGTGCTGGGAAAACTGGATAGCCACCTGCAGAAGAATGAAATTGGATCTCTATCTCTCACCAGATACAAAAATTAACTCAAGATGGATTAGAGACTTAAATTTAGGACCTGAAACCATAAAAATTCGAGAAGAAAACTTAGGAAAAACTCTTCTATATATTGGTCTAGGTAAAGAATTTATGACTAAGACCTCAAAAGCAAATACAGCAACATCAGAAATATATAATCAGGGCCTAATTAAACTAAAAAGGTTTTGCACAGAAAATGAAGCAGTCAACAGAGTAAATGGGCAACCTATAAAACAGAAGAAAATATTCAAAAACTATAAATCCAACAAAGGGCTAATATCCAGAATCTACAATGAACTCAAACAAATCAGCAAGATAAAAGCAAATATCTCCATCAAAATGTGGGCAAAAGACCATGAACATATTTTTTTCAAAAGAAGATAGACAAATGGCCAACAAACATCTGAAAAGATGCTCAATATTACCAATTGTCAAGGAAATGCAAATTAAAACCACAATGAGATATCACCCTACCTCTGTCAGAATGGCCATTATTAAAAAGCCAAAAAACAACAAATGTTGGCAAGGATGCAGTGAAAAGGAAATGCTTATACACTGTTATTTTGAACATAAACTAGTACAACCACTATGGAAAACAACATGGGGATTCCTCAATGAACTCAGTGTAGACCTACCATTTGGACATGTGGTATTTGTTTTTCCATTCCTGAGATACTTCATGTAGGATAATGGTCTCCAGTTTCATCTAAGTTGCTGCAAATGATATTACTTCTTTCCTTTTTATGGCTGAGTAGTATTCTAAGGTGTGTGTGTGTGTATATCACATTTTTTTATCCACTCATCAGTCCATGGGCATTAGGTTCATTCCATATCTTTACAATCGTGAATTGTGCAGCAATATACATTCATGTGCAGTTATCTTTTTATAAAATGACTTCCTTTGGGTAGCTACCCAGTAGTGGGATTGCTGGATCCCATTTATAGCTTATAAATTGAAGCTAAATGAGTGGTATACATGGTCATAAAGTGGTATAATGGACATTGAAAGCTAAGAAGTGGGGAGAGGGAGGTGAAGGATAAAAATCTACCTATTGGGTGCAACGTACACTATTCTGGTGATGGGTACACTGAAAGCGCTGACTTCAGTATGATAAATTTCATCCACATAACAAAAAATACTTGTATCCCCTACATTTTTTCAAATTAAAAAGACACATTTAAAACTTTGAAACTGGTATACCAAATATAAACACATTTTTAATAGGTCCACCCTACATCTGATATAAACAACACTGTAAGGAACCATTCATTCATTCACCCGATATTTACAGATTATCTACTCTGTGCTGGGTACTCGTCTGTGTATGGGAAACAAATATGCAGAAAAGACAAGGAAGAAACCTAAGCCCAGTCTCAACTTTCACATATAGACTAGAAGTATAAATTCTTGGGTCTCACCCCAGACCTACTGAATCAGACATAGGGGTGGGGCCCAGGAATTTGTATTTTAACAAACCATCCAGGAAATTCTGATTCTAATGCATGCTGAAGTTTGAGAACCACTAGGCTATATTAAAAGTGCAAAGACCTATGCAAACATCTGCCTCCAGTCTACTTTCTAGTCTATGTGTGAAAATTGAGACTGATGATACAGATGCTGCTGGTCTGGGGACCACATTTTAAGAACCACAGAAGTGGACTATATTGATTTCTCCTCAAGAGTCTGTCAGTGAGATATTGTCTCCATTTTTTAGATAATGAGACAGTTTCTCCAAGATTTTAAGAAATACATCTAAGCTACTAGAGTTGGTTGGAGGTTAAGTTCAAACTGAATTTTGGATCTCCTCATGGCAAACAAGTACACATTTCACTTAAACTGCATGGCCTCCCCAAAATGATCAGAACTGAGCTGGTAGAAATAATAAATAAAAGGAAAGACATAAACCCAAAATATTCCTCTTTCTGTTGCCCTTCTGCTTTATTTTCACATGACAGATGAGGGTTTTGAGTGACAACTTGTCACTTTTTAATCATAAATAACAAGCTCATCAGCCAAAAATCATTGTCTTTTTTGCATCATATATCATGTAAGAAATACTGAAGTTAAATTTTAGTTTTCCAGATTTTTTCAATTATCTAAGCTGATTTTATCTAATACAAAATTTCTTTATTCGAGTAATTTCAAACACTCTAAAGGGACACATAGCTTACCATATAAACCAACCTGAGGTTAATGGGATTTCAAGTTAGGCAGGATAATGGAATCTAATGATCTACTCTTCTTCAGGAGTTCTAGAACAGTAATTCTCAACCAGGATTCCCACCCACAGCCCCAGGGATATTTAACAATATTTGTAGACCTTTCTGATTGTCATAACTTGAGGTGGGAATACTACTGGCATTTCATGGGTAGAGGCCAGGGATGATGCTAAACGTCCTAAAATGCACAGGACAGCCCCACAAACAAACTACTATATGGCCCAAAATGTCAATAATGCCCCCTGCCCCATTGTCATAACCAAAATGTCTCCAAACATTGCCAAATATTGCCTGGGGAACAAAATTGTACCCTGTTGAGAACCATTTCTCTAGAGTTATAATTAAAAATCTTGCTTGGCATCTTTCATTAAAATGATTTTTTAAAAAGAGGATGTTGCTTCATTTTATTTATGTCATTTGTAAGTACTCTAGGGCCCTGTGGTTGTGGCAGGTACTGCCCTTTGAGATTCCCCGAAAGAATCACGTATAGGTTGTGAATTTATAAGTGAAAACTGTTAAGAGGGTGCAAAGTAGGGAATTTGTATGTTTTTGCCTGACCTTTTGTTTTTCGAAGACCAGTGTATTTGAGGTGATTCACTCATTCTTATTAGTCCAGGATAAAAGTATCAGTTCACAACAAATTAATTGTATTATTTTTTTAAAAGATTTTAAAAATCAGCAGGTGTGAGTGTGGAAAAATCTATTTATGAACATTAGTTACTCAGGAAAAATCTCAGGCCCAGAAGTTTAGGAATTCTTCTGAAAATGTATGTGGGAATTCATTTAAGTGTTTGAATTAAATTCAATTTCTAGGATTTAAAAAAAATAGCTTTGCTTCTTTTTGAAAAGTAGAAGAGTGAGAGTCACATTATAAGTCTCTCCAAGTGTGAATATTTAAAACGGTTGCTGGCTTCAATGTTGGAATCTGCTGCCATTAGAAGGATCAGGTGTAGTTCTCCAAGGTCAGGGATCATTGGACCTCTTTTATAAGCCATAAATAAAGGGAGACTTAGGTTAGGCTAAGACTCAGGGAAATTTGCAGCTTCATAAATATCCAGCACACCAGAAATCCTTCCATTACCCTCTTAGACACCCAAGTTCAGAGTGAACAGGGATAAAAGGACATGGCAGGGTATAACCAAAGGATTAAAGAATTTGGAGCCTGAAATTCTGGTTAAATTCTGCCTTCACAATTTACCAGCTGGGAACTTTGGACAAGTCACTGTACCTTTCACAACTCTGGATTTCTTAGCTATAAAATGGGGTCGATAATTTCCAACAGATGGATTTATCATAAAGTTCAACTAAGAAACTTTGAAAGGGTTTTGAAAGCATTTTGTAAACTATGACTTTACTTTGAAAGGATTTTGTACACTGTGACTTTACTAGCCCCTGCTAATTATCCTTAGCAGCCATTCACTGATTTATTCATGCATGCATTCATTCATTTATCTACCAGCAATCATTTATTGAGAACCTAACACTCATTCTAAATACAATGAAAAATAAATAGCTTTGTCCTTTAGGATCAGCCACCTGACTGATCTCTGAGAGGCCATGATTAGCAGAGGGATCTACTCCAAAATCCAAAGCCATGAAATTACCTCTGTTCATGCCACTTCTTCACCAAGGCAAACATATATCTGCGAGACCTCTAACTTCAAGGAACTTCCATTTTATAAAGAAATACAGTTTACCAAAGCTGAATTTATAATGCTCTTAAAATACAGAAGAATTCAAGTCATTTTTCTACACATTTTGCCTTCCAGTATATTACTCATATATGCCCAACAGAAGCTAAATTTATCTGCCTCTCCCAGCTAAGCCATCTGTTGCATGTAAACATCGATGATGCATGCATTCAGTTAATTATGGTTTTCAAAAAATCTGACAACAAAAGGGTGTTGATGCTGATATTACAGTGGAAAAAATGAAAAGATCTTTGTGTCAGAATGGATCTGTAATAGACTTAACAATAAAGGCAGAAAATTTGAAAATAGAAGGAAAAAATAGGTCTCATGAAAGGAGGCATGTGCATCAACTTAGGTGCAAGGAATGAAACTTTTTAAAAGTGTCATTCATGTAGCAGGAAAAAATCATTCTAAAGTCATTCAAGGGAAAATATGGGAAGCAAAATAAAATTTTCCAAAATTCCAAGTTCACTTACACAAATCTGCCTTTAAGAACCCCTCAGGACAGATGCATGTCCATAATGAACATATGTATATGAATAAATCTCCAATGAGGAACAGTCCAATCAAATATGTTTTATGGTACCCATTCTGTCAACAAACATACTGAATATAAATTATTTATTGACTTAAAGTACTATTCCATTAGAAATATATTTACAAATTGTAAATTAATGGTGAAATCAACATTATCTCCAATTTAAGAATATCACCAACTTGTCTATTAATTTTAGTGAATTTTCTCTTTTTCTCTTCTTTACAATGCCAGATGAGAACTCTTCTGTATGCTGCATTAGAAAGGGACACAAAACACGGAATATTAAATCAATTTTCATAGACTATCACCCACACTTGTTCATGCATTGAAAGGTAATACTAAAATAAATATATGACATTGATTTAACCTAATTCTTACAAGAGATACAATAGCAGCTGGTGTCAAATGAGCGGTAGAAAACATTGTACCACACTACATCCCCTTGAATGCTAAAGCCTGATCGAAGTCATGTCCTCAGTATCTTGACATTGAAAGCAATGAACTCAACTCTATTCCCACCAAAGCTTAGTCTGAGGATCTTGGGTAACTCTAATTTATTCTTAATTATTCATGTGGCTATACATCACATGAAGATTGCAGACTCCCAAAAATTATGAGGTAATTTGTTCTTATGTATCTTAGAAAAGATACATGAGACATACAAAGACATAAAAGATACAAAAGACATAGACATAGGAAAACCTACATAATCAATATACAGTTTTTAAAATGATATATTTTGTCACTCCTGCTTTACAAGCAATATTCCCACTCCCTAAAATAATAATCTTCTCTCCATAAGGAATTCACTTAGGTGTCAACCTCTGCTTTTGACTGCAGGCACACTTGTCATTCTAGATCAGTAATGACTGCTGAAGTAAAGACCTCCAGATCATCTCCAACTCTTCCATGATCCAGGGAAAGCTTTCACATGTTTGGAAAATGCATCTTCACTATGGGAAATAGCTGTATTCTTTGATAGTCAAACCCATGTATATATTTTATTACTTTAGTTTTATTCTAAATGTTCACAGGAAATTCTAAAGGCATGTTTAAAATTCAATATAAATATTTTTGTCAATCCAAATAATAATCCCATATTTCTGCTCATTGAGGACACCATGAATTGTAAAAATAACCATCAGATTAATAATGGATTTTTGTGGAGGAAAAAATAAGCTATCATATTGATTGTATATAATTATTTCAGAAACATCAAATTATGGGGTGGGGGAGTGTACACCTTAGTATTGAGACAATGTTCTAATTCATCTGCTTCACAAATGTAAACTGTAAGATTTTGGATTTTCTAAAGAAGGGGATGCCTGCCAATGTTTGTAAATATGAAAAAGGTGAATACCATAGAAAAATTATGAAAATATATACTGTGCTGGTCCAGATGTACAGAAACAGTATGATGGATCAAATGATTATTAGAGAGATAATCTTTAAGAAGAATATATATATATTTACATTTATTTCTTCATTTTCATTACAATCTGTACAATCTATGTTTGGGAATGGGGAGAGAAGTCCTTATAAACTTAACAAAGAATAATGTATGCGTTTTTCTTTGGCTGAGTACACACAATACATTTGGGTTTCATTTATCTTAATGGTTTGGGAGTGATAAGACCAACAATCCCAAAGTTGGTGAATCAGACCAGACCAGATTTTACATTGAGACTCATGTCGCTACACTTGAGTCAACAGCCTAGGGTCAGCTGACTTGATATAGAAGTGGATAAAGTAAGGGTGATGAAGAGATATTGAGGGTTGCTGTTGAATAGGGTGATGGCTGATACCATATCTACAAAATAATTAAATAGCTTAGAAACTTCATTTTTAAACTGTTTTGACCAACTTTCTTAAGGGGAAGAATAAATAATTGCATTCTGAAGCATTGATCATAATCTCTTGCTTGGGTAAATTGAGTAATGAGCTAGGTTGTCTCTTACCCTTACTTGCTGTATTAGTTTCCTATTGGTGCTGTAACAAATTACTACAAATTTAGTTGCTTAAAACAACACAAATTTATGATCTTACAGTTTTGGGGATCAAAAGTCTGAAATGGTTTTTACTCCTCCCCTTCTGCCTCCTCCCCCATTCTTGATGTTCCACTGGGCTAAAATAAAGGATTAATGAGACTTAGTTCTTTCTGAAGACTCTAGGGAAAATTCATTTTCCTTGCCTTTTCCAGTGTCCGGAGGCCACCTGTATTCCTTGGATCATGACCCCTTTCTCACATCACTCCAAACTCTGCATCCATTGTCACATCTCCTTCTCCTCATCTGCTTCTGTTATCATATCTCCTTCTCTGTCTCTGACTCTCCTGCCTCCATCTTTCCCATATTAGAACCCTTATGATTACATTGGGCCAACATAGATAATCTATGATAATCTCCCCACCTCCAGGTCCTTAATTTTATCATAACTTCAAAGTCCCTACTGCCATGTAAGGTAACATACTTACAGGTTTGGGGGATTATGAAATGGATATTTTCGTGGGCCATTACTCCATTTACTGTACTTGCTTCCTGTCTTCCTTCTTCATTCCTTTTAAAATGGGAGCTCTCAAGTAATGTTCTGTGTGACCCATGGGCAAACTGCAAGATTTTCTGATCTTCAGTAGATCTTCTGCTACATTACTATTTGTAGTATGGTGAAGTCTAGACCAGTGATCCTCAGTGCAGAAAAGCAGATCAGTACCACGCAGGACTTGTTAGAAATGCAAATTCTTAAGCCCCACTCAGAACTTCTGAATCAGAAACTCTAGGAATATGGCTCGGCAATCCGTGTTTCCCCTGGTGATTTATGCTTAAATTTGGGAAACACTGATCTAGACTTATGTTTCTGATGTGTGTTGTTTATGTTAGCCTTCATTATTTTAAATTGTTGTTAGTCACATATTTATTAGTTCTAGTGAGCTGCACTAACTGCAGCAAGTTTGCAAGTACTGGGTAGAGTGAGTAGGCCTTGAGATCTTTGCCTGGATCAGCATAATCAAAAGAATACAAAAATGTTCTGGAAAAGCCATTTCATATTGCATCCTATCAATTTTCTTTTAACAACTCTTTTTCCATAAAAGTTTTCCTTGGAGATCCCCAAGCACTCACAGAGTCTCTTAGATAATGTGCTGAAATTAGAGAATGCCTATTATGTGTCAGAAACTCTATAAAAATGGTTCCCATTTAGCATCTCATCATATTCTTCACCTCAACTTTATAAAATAGATAAGATGCTCCCTGTTTCAAATATGAAGACACTGAGACTTAGAGAGACAGATTTCACATCAGTTTGTTTACCCACAGTATACCCAGCTAAACATAATATGAATATTTCTGAATGAAGCAAAAGAGGAAGAAAGGGAGAAAGGGAGACCCCTGTGATCATAAAAGTACTAAGTAGAATAGACATGATTCAAAGCCATATCCACTTGATTTCAAATCCAACTCATTCTGTTATGCAACACTGCCTCCAGCTTGCGTGTGTGTGCAAGTGTGTATACCCATACCATATGTATATCATGACCCATACTCTTAATAGGTGATTACTATAAATAATGGCTAACTTAAACTAGAAATCACAGATTATAACTGATTATCAGTTTTTAGTTTGGGTCATGACAATATATCCAATTTAGTAACCAGGGAATCTTCAAACACATAGACAAATACAAACCCAATACAATGAAAACATCAATCGTGTATCAGCAGTTATAAACACTTCTTTATATTTTCTTTTATTTTGTATGTGACAAATAGAAGAACTCAATGTGTCTTCAAGGAGGAATGATGCCTGTGGTGAATTTTCCTTTTCCTATAAGAATCTATGCAAATCATTCATTCGTTAGTCACATTCTCATTTGCTTATGTCAGAAAATGTATATTTCACAACACAAAGTTACAATATTATTGACACTTTTGGAAAAGCTAATTCCACTATAAGATTTTTATCACAAGTAAAACACATGAAATTTTCCATGGAATATGTGCACATAGTAACAATTGTTTATCAATTATGATGTATTCATTTTATTAGGCTTTCTCATGCCCCCAGACCAAGGATTCATAATCTTAAGTTCATGAACTAAGGGGCTTATGGACATAATTCAAGGCATCCATGAACTTGATACCACCTAATTCTATGCATTTCATTTTATATATTTTAAAACATAATTCTGAGAAGGGGGCCATAGATTTCACTAGACTGCTAAAGAAGTCTATAATACAAGAAAAAAATCAACCTGATTTAATGATACTCTATTTTATAATAAACAATGTATAATCAATATTGCATTCACATTTAACTGTATTTGATTAATTCAATGTAATGAATAATCAGGTCAACAAATAGCTAATAAACATAAACTTTATTCAAAGCATTGTTCCAGGTGACCAAGACAACTTTATTTTTGCTCACAAGAAGTTTACAATTGATTCAGAAAGACATTATAATATCTTTTAAAAATAAAAAATTTATTAAATACAACCACTATATTAAATGGCTAAAAATAAGAAATATTGTGAAAACAATGATCTTATACAAATTACTTCACTTGGTTTAAACACATTATTCTTTACTGGAATGAGAGAAATGATTGGCTGAGTGCCAGATTTATGCATTTATATTTCTGATAAAAAATTCATTAACACTAACCATTTGCTAATAGAACTGCACCTCCAGCTTTTTCCTGTGTTTAGCATGGTTGTATAACTAGGCAATATTTGATTATGTTTGACACTTCTGGCATTAGTCTTGCTAGGAGCATTGCTTAAAATTCATAGCCAACAGTTATGGTCAGATGCTACAGAATATGATGGATGTGTGAATTTGGAAACTCTTAATTTTTTTAAGTGATTAAATACTCTAACAAGAACTTCAAGATTTAGAATAATTTCACTATAATTATGGTCTTGATATAAACTGTAAGTTTTCAATTGATGAATGTAATAAATGCATGTATAGATATACACACACAAATATATGTAATTTATTCTCATATTCAGTGAAGTATCATATATTTACTATAATACTGCAATAAATGTACTCACTTAAGTACTGAATAAATGTATTGAATGTCAACTCTCTTTCACTCCTAAGCACTACAGAGAATATACAATAATTACTAGGTAACATTATTCTTCAATGAACTTAATATCCACACAAGCAGACACATACTCAAACACAACCCAAGTGCCAAGATGATTAATTCAGTCCACAAAAAGTTCCTTAGGAACTCAGAGAATAAAAAAAATCACTGTGGTTTGGGAAACCCGGGGAAAGGTTGAAAGAGAAGGTACTCAGACCTTGAAGATTGTTACAATATGAGTATCATTTTCCCTTTTCACATTTATGATCAGAGATTGAAAAGCAGTGAGGATGAATAAGAGGTTGGAAGAGGTAAGAATGGGTAAAAGAAGTTGGTTTGTGTTTGTTTGTTTGTTTTTTGAGACAGAGTCTCACTCTGCCTAGCTCACAGCAACCGCAAACTCCTGGGCTCAAGCAATCCTTCTGCCTCAG
>VBSM01003185.1:10099758-10110724 GCA_008086735.1 Cheirogaleus medius
ACCAGGTCTCAGTTTTGCTCAGGCTGGTCTCCAACCCCTGAGATTAAGCAATTCGGCCGCCTCAGCCTCCCAGAGTGCTAGGATTACAGGCGTGAGCCACCGCGCCCAGCAAAAGAAAGTTTTTTTATAATTTGGCCCACAATATAAACCACTTTCCCTATGACTTCCTTATAGATTCCAAGGACATGATTCTAAAGTTAAATGGCAAGAGAATTTCAAGTCTATTGTGAATCTTTAACTTATAATGCACATTTATATAGTAGGATAAGAGCCTTATGAACACTTTAAGTGAGATGTAAAGAACTATGTAAAAATGGCTAACTACTAAAGAAATATAAAATATTATAACAATAATTATTATTAAAGACAAGGATATAACTGCAAGTTCCTATGAATCATAACTCAGAAGCAATGCACAACCTGAGTCTACAGGAAAGGAGAGAAGCCAGAAGCAGGCAGTATTACAGGTAATGGGAATAAGGAAATGGACTGTGGTCTTTGTGGAGACATCTGAACATCTTAATGATCATTATTCCCAGAGTAACAACAAGCATAGGTTCAGAACAGAGGTGAGATGACACAACACAGAAATTAAGATGCTAGAAAGTAGGCAAAGCATCCTTTGAGAAGGGGACCCCCAGGTAGTGGGTATGGTTTAAGTAGATGGCACAGGAAGCAGGATACAAACCTTAGTGTAGGAAACTCAAACTAGGCATGATTGAATTTATTCACTCATTTAACAAATACTTATTTACCGTCTCTTAAATGGGCATAGGGCAGTAACCAAGATCATGTCCTTGCCTTCATGGAACTTACATTCTAGTGATTCCATAGTTGACTTTTAAAACTCAATTTTAAAAATAATGATATCCAGAACTCAGACCTGTATATTCTAATCCAACTGAGTTGTAGCAAAACATGGGTGCTGGCATCTTTTCAAAGCTCCCTTGGAGAGTCCAGGGTGCAACTGGGGTTGAGAGCCATTGTCCCCAGATCAGTCAAGTTAGGTTATGTTCGGCTGCAGGAACACATAACATTCAAATCTCAGTGGCTTAAAAACAAACATGCTTATTTCTCATTCATGCTACATATCTATTGCAGGGCTACAGGGCTGCTCTGCTCATAACACTCATGCTGATGAAGCAACTGTCACTGCAGATGTTGCCGGTTACATCCAAGAAGGAAAAAGAGCCCTGGAGGCTCTCACCCCAGCGATTATCTGCTCCAGTCTGAAAATGACACACATCACTTATAGTCACAATGTTTTGCCAGAACAAGTCAAGTGAAACCACCCATCTCTAAGGGGGCCAGGAGGTGCCCTCTTACCATGTGACCAGAAAGTAAAGAAATCCATGCACAGTTGTTGATCAGCAATAAAAATAACCAGAATAGGCATTAAGGATAATCATTGTTGACCAGCATTAATGATAACCATTGTTCACTATCACCAAGGATAACCATTTTTGACTAGCACTTTGGCTAACAATAAGGATAGGCCTTACATTGACTAGCATTAAGGGTAACCACTGTTGACCAGTGTATTAAGGATAAGCATTATGTTAACCAGCATTGGGATGATCATTGTGAACTGGCATTAATGATAACCATTAAGGAAAAGCATTACCTTGACCAGCATGAGGATAGCCATTGTTGACCAACATTAGGGAAAGCAACTAAAGATAACCATACAGGATTCTATACTTTAGGCTAGAGAACTCAGATCTTGGATTTGTGGTCTCCGTGTAGCCCATCCTAACCAGCCAACCTCCCCATCTTTGCTGTATTTCATACCAACAAATGTTCCTGGCCCACTCTACCACCCAAGAGGCATGAGGTAATGCTCTTTTTTGTATCTCATAGGATCATGAGTTCAGTTTCACCACAGCATGCACCACAATGATTTCAAATAATCTATTTGCATTGCTGAGGGCAGAATCTTGGAATCCTCAGTGCCTAGCACAGGATCTGGCATATGGTATTGCTCAAGAAACATTTGTTGAATTGACCCAAATTAGTGCAATTCCTGATATGAGCCCCAAGATCCATGTAGCAACTCTTAGCAACAGGCTTTCAAACCACTCCATCTTCCCTGAACTTATTCTTTCAACAGGTTAAGCTTCTCTGCCCTGTACACAGTGTATCCGAATGCTCAGGCTGATGAACTGTTTCCACTTAATTCCCTTGACTCAGTGTTCGACAGAGGTAAACAAAGTGATGCCTCTGCCAACAAGAAGATATGAATTTACTCATTGCATTAAGCCTCTGCTGTCAGCACTAGGGAGACTAACTCCAAACAGCATCAGAACTACCCAGCTCACCATGAAATACAATCTCGGAAACTTGTTCATCATAAATACTAATGATTCGCCACCTTGCCCAGGTGGATAATGTTTTCTTACAAATTATAGCACAGCAAAACCCTGGAGATGTACTGTGGAGAATCCACAGTATTTTCAGATTCTGCTTCTCATCTGTGTTCTCTCTCTCTTTCTATGTGTCTCTCTTTGCCTCTCTGTCTGTCTCTGTGCCTGTATCATCTCTCTCTGCTTCTCTCCCTCCTCCTCTCTGTGTCTCCCCAAGACCCCTCCACTTAATGCCTCATTAACTGGATAACTGTATGAATACCGCTTTAAGGATATATTATATCTTTCATCTCAACCTAGATAATAGAGTAAAAACCAGGGAAATTGCTCTCAATGGGAACAAAACCCATTTATCACCAATAAACACCAGCTGCTGATGCTTGATAACAATCCTGTCCCTCTGCACATTGCAATATTCATGCAAGGCTATATTAATATCAGAGCATGTAACACTAAAAATGCTTGATAAACAGAAGTGGAGATATAGGTTGAAAGAAATGTTAAATGAGCAAAGATGGCATATTTTTAAACTAAATAAATAAAAGTGAGTATTTCACCTCTGAGACACTAATGGGGGGTCTCTAGTTGGATTAGACGGTTATGAAGGATCTGTAGCCTCACAAAGATAAATCAGGCTAAGAGATAAATTTAGATGATCTATATGGTTCAATTCCCTTCCAGCTGTATATTTCCTACATTTGAAATCCCTTTTGTATTTAACAAGGAAATCCATGCATAAGGGTCCAATATACTAAATTAATGAACACTGAATTCATGTTTATATCTACCCAAACAGGGTGTTCTTTTGAGATTTTTCCCCCAAAACAATCTACAATCTCTTCCTTCATTTTTTTCATGACCATAAACTGGCGCCTGCAGCTCTCACTGCAAGCCACCACCCGTAGTAAAGATGCAATCTTAAGTAGGATCTCCATGTGGAGCACTGACAAGTCCTATAAGGATTGAACACATAACTCTGGCAATGATAATAACCCCATCCTCCAACCAAATTTTTTTTGGCTCATCAGCATATTTACCTTCTTCCACTAACATCACAGCCTTTCTATTAGGAACTACTCCTTCCTTCACTTCAAGTATAGCTCTTGTAGGGCCACCATGTTTTTATGTCACCCTGTTCCCAAGGCTACAGTTGGTCCAGAAGTAGGCACAGGATCCAAGCCAGGCCAATACAAGTTCTTTCTTCCTCATGACTTTTCTAACTGGCACTGAGTACAAAGCTTTCAATTTGGTGGTGAAAGCTACAGGATATGATACTTAAGAGTAATTGACAGTAATGTTCCCTGCCCCATAGGGAAAGCTGGTATGTTGAGGAAAAGGTAAAGCCAATGGGTAGAGAGAAAAGACAAAAAATAATTGAAATAGTGTCTGTTATGGACACTGATAATCCCTTTGGCCCTTTCTGTGCATTCCTTCCCCAGTTTCTGTGCTTTTGCTTCTAACGGTCTATACCTGCGATTCTTTTAGAATGTCATCTTTTGGGCTACTAGAGCTCTTTGCCCGACGACGTGTGGAGCCAGAAGTGACTGGGGGTTATGTTTCCCCAGGTGGGGGTGGGGTTTAGTCAATGACTGACTGGGGTAGGCATATGAAAACCAAGTTCCCTTGCCTCCATTTGTAGGAAACTCTGAGTTAAATTTACACTTTAGAACTCCCCTGAAGGATCAGGTTGAGGCTGAGACTTAGCATGGCATAGCCTCCTTATTTGGTTTCTTCCCCTTCCTGTTCTTCTTTTCACAATCCCTTGTTTGTTTCTCTAAGGAACACTAGAAACACAAAGTTAGTGCTCAAGTGAGTGGCTGGTCTCAATTATTCCTGAGGCCCTTCAGTAGATCTCTGAGGTTTGATTACTAAGATGCCCCATACCCTTTCTTTTCTTAATTTTTATTTTTTAATTATAAAATGACAAATTATAGTTGTATTTATTTCAGGAGTACGAAGTGATATTATGACTTATGAATACCACATGGAATAACTAAATTAAGCTAATTAACATATCCTTCAACTCAAATACTTATCTTTTTTGTGATGAGAACATGTGAAATTTACTTTCCTTTCAATCCTGTTTCCTCTTCATAAACCAGTTCAAGTAGGGTTTCTGTCATTTGCAACCAAAAGAGACCTGACTAATTCAACAATTTAGACATCCAGTTCAATGGACTGTCATGTGATCCAAAATGATTCTTTTACAGTATATGTTAATATGAACAGAACGTTGGTGAGCTTAACTAAATAAATGGTGTGGCTGGTTTTTACTTTTAAGAGTTGATTAAGTCAACTCCATGAAAATGATCAAATCAATTTGTACATCTAGATATAGTCACATTTACAACTTAACAGCCTTTGAGACAGCACGGTACGGAAGAGTTGGCTCTGTTGATCCATATAGTTTTGCAGAAAGTAGTGTAGCAGAATACTGAGCAGGATATTAATAACATTTCCAATCTTATTATGATTATAGGCAACATGTGATTTGCAATGAATTTTAAAGGCCCAGGAGAAGTTTACTGATGCTAATTATAAGAAACATTTTGACAGCCACCATCTGGAGCAGTGCTTAAGTGAATATAAGCTGCTAAAAATGAGTTTAATATGATAACCAGTTTCTTGGGCGGGTTACAGAAATATCTCTCTACAAACTATTCATCAGGGATTGAGATCATTTGCTCAAACTTTCCTAACATCTCCCTCCCAGTTTGAGAGGAGAAAGCACAACCACCAAAGACTCAACCTAAATGAGTTATAGATTTGGGACTAATTGGTGCCTGATTAAAGCTATTTAACCATGACCATGTTGTAAAATAGAAGCAAAAGTGGGGCCCTGGCAGAAAAGCCCATAATTACTATGACAAAGAAACAGCGATCTCAGTGCTAAATAAAAAATGGAAGTGTTTTACATTTTCTTGAGAAAGGAGGTTTCATAAGATTGCCTTTTACTCATATAAATAATCTGTGAAGTAGTTATTAAATATTAAATTTAATATTGGAAAAAGAGGTTTGTACATCATTCACACATAATCATTAGCCATTAATTAATCCACTAACTTCAAAATAATTAAGTGACCGTATAGATATAATGCCAGTTCACAAACTCAAGCTACATATTGCTCAATTTCAGGTATGCAGACCCTACTATCTATACAATTTATAACAGAAGTGTTCGGGGGAGGAGGTGAGTGTAGCCATCTTTCTAATGTGTTTAAATCAGGAATAATTCTTCTAGAAGAGCAGATTTAAGATATTAAGCCAATGCCTTCTATATGTTTCACTTACAAATGAAGTACCTTCATGTAAAGACTTCTCTCAGTTCTTTATATCGTTTTCACAAAGATTTCACAAGGAAGAAAAGCACACTCAATGGTGCTGATGCATTTCAAATATTTGGATTGTACTGTTCTTTCTGATCTGGGTCACTATTCATTCGTTCATTCCCTCAATCAACATCTGGTCACCCACAGTTTTCAGGCACTCGGGATCACTAAGAATGGGCTCCCCCATCATGAAGTTCACAGGCTAGCAATGCAAACAGACAGTGTGTAACACCACCAATATGATGTGATCAATGCTAAAATAGAGATATATGTCAGATTTTAGAATATCTTGGTTG
The DNA here is from genome assembly GCA_008086735.1 of Cheirogaleus medius. Taxonomy (NCBI): domain Eukaryota; kingdom Metazoa; phylum Chordata; class Mammalia; order Primates; family Cheirogaleidae; genus Cheirogaleus; species Cheirogaleus medius. The sequence continues at coordinate 10,105,747 of VBSM01003185.1, forward strand.
GGAGAAAAGAGGGGGAGAGATGGTAGATGAAGCAGAAGGCATCGATGAGGGGAAAACTTAACAGACCCTTACCATTTGAATTTGGCCCTAGCTGTAGAGCAGGATTTTTCCAGGTATGAAGCAAGAATAACTTTTGCAAGCTGAGGGAACCTCACAAAGTCACAAAGCTGTGTAATCATATTAGGCAAAGCCTGAGAAACTCTAAATAGGTGTTTACTGGAAACTGAAAAATATACAGACCCCTTATATCTGGCTAGTTAGCACAGGGAGAGCAGAACAGGACCAGCACATTTGCAAGGTAAATTAAATTTTTTGTGCCCCCATGATGCACCCCAGTAGAATAATCTATTGATCAGGAAAGTTCTCCTGACCCAGTGGAGGACCTGGAATGCATTCAGAGAAACAAAGTAGAAGCTCAGTCCTAATGCTGATTGGCAGTGTGGTGGGGGCAATAGTTTGCATACCTTTGTGGTACTTGGGCATATGAGCTACACTCCACATATGTGGGACTTCTGGGTCTAGAAGCAGGATCATTTCAAGACACCACTAGCTGGTGAGGATTGAGTTCCTAATATAAAAGCATAAAGGCAGTCTTGGTCCAAACTGATTAAGTAGCTGGACAGAGCAGACCTCACTGGGTAAAAATTTTCGGAATTTGTAACCAGATGGGACAAGGCTCAAGGACACTTCAGCATATCCAAAAGAATGAAATTCTCTTGCAAAATTGTAAAAACAAGACAGAAACAATAACCCTCAAAAATTCAAAAGTGCTATCTACTCTTCCATGTTTATAATATAAATTCCCTATATCTAAAAACTTCTTCAGAATTCAACTAAGAGTTATTAAAGGCCTCCTATATGCAGACACTGGCAAAACTTCCAATTATAGCCTTGGTTCTCAGGACAGCATGCTAGAATCTACTGAAAGCCATAAGATAAAACTGGTATATCCCACTAAAGTGTCAATTCCACTTGATGAAAAATCATCTAAAATATTTCTATAGTAAAACTGTAGTGAATATAATATTGATTTGGATATAGAATTCACTTGACATTTCATGGTGAAACAAAAGACTTAAAAGATTTGAGCTTTCTGTGGGTACTCTTGTATTTTCTCTGCCATTAGGGGAACATTAGTGGAGAAATTTAAGAGGCATTTCCTTATTTAATTCTAACAAATGTGTGATGCTTCATACTTGTGGAAGTTGAGGCTTACAGAAGTTATTAATTTACTCCAAATTTTATAGCTGCCTAATTAGAAAATTTCCATGGATGTTTAAATCTCAGCTGGAAGAGAAATAATTGTAAGACAAGCAAGATAAGGGGCAACTTTAACTTCTCAGTGTATATTATTATATATTAGCACTGACATTTCAAACTGTCATCTTATTCCACTGTTTTTGTCTAAAACAATAGAAAATTTTAAAAATTTAAGTGTTCTACATGTACTAAAAGCTGAAAACTTTCAAAGCTCCTTGTATTGAACCATTTTTGCGTTTAAGATTTATCTTAAGCTTTGAGTTGTCTTTGGAAAACTGGTGTTTAACTGCTGCCAAAGGGATGCCAACTTTTCATGCATCAATTTTACTTGCTCAGGGAGGTTAAATGATGAGCCCAAGTACACACAACTGGCATGAGTCCACCTAATTTAAGAAAGGCTTAGGGAGTGATTAACATAACAAGGCAAACCCTCCAAGAAGCTGTATGCCACTGATACAAGTATTGCTATAAAGGAACTTACCATCTCAAGACCCAGGTCTTTTTTGTCTTTGTAACCCAGACACAAGACAATTGATATAAAACATTATTTTTTTACAACAACTCTATAGTTATTGACCCATGGGCTTTCTCAGGAATGTATGCATGATATTGTCTTTTGGCATTCAGCATCCATATCTGCCCACAGTATCTAAAAGACTGGAACTATAAAAACTACATTTGCCAAACTCCCTTGACACTAGAATTCCAGATGTGATATAGGTTCTGCCAACTATATATACACACAGGAGATATGGAAAGCAGGAGGGAAACAGAGGTCATTCTTTTCTATGGTATTTTGGGCATAAAAGTATGGTCCAGTAGGCATGATGCTGCCCGGATTTCAGAGTCACTGTAGTAGTTTCCTGATCTCTGCATTGCAGTCAAATTGGTATATGATGTTGATTGAAGTCAGCCTAGAGGGGGTCATTTGATTATGATGCTTCTAACCTTTCCAACTGTTTTGTAAGTAACTAATTCTCTGTTTTTTTCTGCTTGAAACAGCTAGAGAGGTTTCTTCTAGGGAACATGATGGAAATCATATCTATAATGTTGCTGTGAGTTGTTGTTAGCAAAAATGAAGCTTGAAAGGCCAAGCGCAGGGATCTGAAAGTTGTGGAAATAGACGAGTGCTTCCTCCTTGTTTTCTATTATTTTGTTTAGATAAAGATGATGTGTTAATACCTGCAGGGCTTGTGGAGGGTGGTTGTAAAATGGCTCAGAACGCTGCTCGCTTCAAAGGCTTAGTTGACCTTGGCATCACATGAACCCTGAGCATAATTTAGTTATCTTGAGTAGGAAATCCTATGACCAGAAGTGACATGATATGCTAATAAGCTTCTCCTTCCAGTGTTGAATTTTCCCCATTGTCACAATATATGAAACTGTTTGTTTTCTAGAGTGGATTTTATTCAGTTGTATTCAAAGCAAATTCTTAACTCTGGCTGTACATTAGTATCACTCAGTGTTCTTAAAAATGATATGCAGGGCCCTACCTCCAGAGAATCTGATATAATTGGTTTTGATGGATTCCAGGCATTAGTTTTTTTAAAAAACTTTTCCAAGTAATTCTAAAATGCAACCAGGGCTGATAACAACTGGACAAACTGTAACACTGGAGTTGGGCACAATTCACCGAGCACTTGCATAGTCAGCAGATAAAGCCAAATACCAGGACATGTAAAATGCTCTAGTGATAAATAATCATAAAAGTTTAAAGAAGGATGATTTCAGTGAGTTCTGGAGTTTTCCAGAAAGGGATGATCAGTGAGGAGTGACTCAGGCTATAATTTGAACAATGAATGGAATTTGCACAGGTGATAGAGAGGGAAGTGGTGATCCAGGTAGCAGAAACAGCAAGGATAAAGTAACAAGGCAGGTATGAGCACGTTACATGATCTGGCAAGATGGGAGGATGAAGACTAGACAGTGGCGAAGGACAGATCTGGACAAGGTAAAGTGGGATCAATTAGAGGGTCAGCGAAAAAGATGCCCTTGGTCTTCTGTCATGACAGGTGGTGCCATCTTTAGGGAAGTATGTTTCCTGAAATTGAAAAGTATTTGAACTTGATAGTGCTAGCTTAGCTCTGGACATAGCAAATCTCATAGAATGGAGAAAGACATGCATGTAACTTGGAGTTTAATCAGCATCACTACTGTATGTCAGGTGTTACTGAACTGGTTTAATGATTCCCAGAAAATCCCCTACAGCCTTCTGGTTACCTTTTACTTGTGGAAGGGAACCAGGGAACAGTAAAAAATGTGTCGAGGAAGCTTAGTCTTTCCTCATCATACAACCTTGCATTCGTTTAGTTGACATGTGTAGTGGATGCTCTCAGTGCGCCACCCAGATCCCCTCTGATCCCTTTTGCCATTTTAGTGCATACCATCTGGTTTCTGTGTGCCTTTGTTTCCAATACCTGCACCTCTGACTCTCTTTGCAAGATGCCCCATAGGCAACTGGAGCTACATTCTGCACTGTAAAAAGCCAGAAGTGTCTGGGATTGATATTCCCCAACTACCCTGGTCCCTGACAGGCCTGAAAAATGACTGAAAGATGCTGGAGTATAAACACCCAGCTCCTTTTCTCCAAGCTGAGACAAAATCTGAAGCATACTCCAAAGCTCCCGTGCAAGATCAGACTGAAGCTAACTTTCGGGAAACTTCATCTAAGATTGCAAGCTTGTGTGGCATCCTCTCCTTTCCTTCCCCTCTTCTCCCACTTCCTTACCAGTATCTCATGGGATCACTTCTTTTTTATCATGTATACAGGAATCCTTGTCTCAGGGTCTCTTCCAGAGAACACAAACTAGAACTGCATGTTATGATTAGCAAAATGCTTTTATATGTACCATGTTGATTATTACTCAGTGTGGGCTTTCATTGCTCTCTCTTCCAAATAAGATTTTTAATGTATACTTTTTTAAAAAAACAAGTCCCAGGATGAAGCTGAAAATTTGACTTGGGAGATTTTTAGCAACAAGTTAAAACAATTACTTTTCATTTCTACCAAATCTGAGGTTATGAACAATCTCACTAAGTTCAAGCCCTAAATCCAATGTTATTAGATGTATTATAGAGAGGATTATTTTTGTAAGAATCACAATTTAGCAAAGACTTCTCCATTCATACCATTCCTGGCTTTAGTACAAATTATTTGTCTTGTGCTTCAGAACCAAAATTCATTCCTGGGCCATCTACCACGCACTCCTAACATTAGAATGGCTTTAAGCTTCATAATTCAATCACAATTGGGAAAGAAGGATAAGCAGGAAAACAGCCTTACTGAGAAGCTGAAATTTAAATTGACTGAGTATTACATAATATGGACTGAGTCATATAAAAGAGATTATTTAAACCAGAAGAAACGGAAAATATGTTAATTTATCTCTAATCATCAGGGAAATGCAAATCAAAACTGCAATGAGATACCACTTATCTCCAGTAAGAATGGCCTTTATCAAAAAGTCCCCAAACAATAAATGTTGGCGTGGATGTGGAGAGATTGGAACACTCCTACACTGCTGGTGGGACTGCAAACTAGTTCAGCCTCTGTGGAAAGCAATATGGAGATACCTTAAAGTGATACAAGTAGATCTACTATTTGATCCAGCAATCCCATTACTGGGCATCTACCCAAAAGAACAAAGTCACTCTATGAGAAAGGCACCTGCACTCGAATGTTTATAGCAGCACAGTTCACAATCGCAAAGTTGTGGAA
>VBSM01003185.1:10110824-10143376 GCA_008086735.1 Cheirogaleus medius
AAAAAAAAAAGAAAGAAAGAAAAATAAATAAATAAATTGCAGAAAGTGCAGGTAACTCTGAAAAAAAAAAGAAAATATGTTAATTTTTTCTTCTTGTATCAGCTATAAATTTATGGCCATGCATAATTTTCTATTGATGCTATAAGAAATTATTAGAAACTTAGTGGTTTAAACAATAATGCAGATTTATTACTTACAGTTCTGAAAATCAGAAGTCTGACACAGTCTCATTGAGCTAAAATCAAGGTGTCATTGGGGCTACTTTGCTTTCCGAAGGCTCTAGGGAAGAGTCAATTTCCTTGCCTTTTCTGGATTCTAGAGGTCACCCATATTCCTTGGTTATGCCTTCATCTTCAAGCCAGCATCTCTCTAACCATTCTTCCATAGTCACATCTCCCTCTCACTGACTCCAACTGGGAAAGGTTCTCTGCTCATGTGATTAAGTTGAGCCTATTCAGATAATCCAGAATAATATTCCAATCTCAAGATTTTTAACATAACCACATCTGCAAAGTTTCCTTTGTCATGTAAAGTAACATATGCATAGTTTCCAGGGATTACGGTGTCAACCTCTTTGGGTGACCATTATTCCACCTGCCACAAGCCACAATAATGCTGTGTAACCAGCAACCACCAAACCTCGGTAGCATGCAACAAGATGTTAATTGCTCATGAGTCTGGGTCAGTTAGGAGCTGGCCAAGCAGCTTCATTTGCTGACCTTGACTGGCATTATTTATATGCTTGGATGCTAATTGACTGGTGCCTGGATAACTGAAGCTGCTCAGCCCTGCTCTGTGTGTGTCTCTCATCCTCTAGAAGATGAGCCCAAGCATATTCCAATGCAACAGCAGAGGTGTCAGAGGGCAAGCATACACACTCAAGGCCCCTTAAGGCCAAGGCTCAGAATGAGCACACTGCCACTTCTACCTCACCATATTGGTCTAGCCCAAAGTCAGAGTAGGGATCACCTCAGGGTTGCATGGCAAAGGGCATGCATCCAGAAAAGGGAGAAGAATTGGAGCCATTGTGAAACCTACCATATCTCCCACCATCACCCATACCAATCCCTACCAGTGAGCCATAGGTGCTATGAGCCAACTGAGACTACTTCATGCTTATATGTCACTAGCTGTGTTATCAGGTATAGGGATACAATAAATGTTAGGTAAGCAGAATTGATCTTAATTCTATAGTGAACAGAATGGTTATTATATGAGTCTATCAGAACTGAAGAAAATTATGAGGTAAATGAGAATAAAGTAGCTGCATAATCCTTATTTATTTGGTAACTTTTTAAAAAGTGATTGTGTTTTCTGTTTAACAATCTTCACAATTTTGTGGCTTCTAGCCAGGTTTTCTCCATTTGTAAATGCAGTGTTTTCTACACATCTAAGAATTCAAGAATAATAGAAATTAGTTTGCAGTCCCACCAGCAGTGTAGGAGTGTTCCTATCTCTCCGCATCCACGCCAGCATTTATTGTTTTGGGACTTTTTGATAAAAGCCATTCTCATTGTAGTTAAGTGATATCTCATTATGGTTTTGATTTGCATTTCCCTGATGATTAGAGATGTTGAGCATTTTTTCATGTATCTTGGCCATTAGTCTGTCTTTTTTTGAAAAGTTTCTGTTCATGTCCTTTGCCCACTTTTCAATGGGGTTGTTTGATTTTTTTTTTTTTTTGCTGATTTTCATGAGTTCTATATAGATTCTAGCTATCAGCCCTTTATCGGATGTGTAGCATGTGAATATTTTCTCCCATTCTGTGGGTTGTCTGTTTGCTCTAGTGACAGTTTCTTTGTGCAGAAGCTTTTTAATTTGATCCGGTCCCATTTATTTATTTTTGTTGTTGTGATTGCCTTTGGGGTCTTCTTCCATAATATGCTGAAATAAAAAAAAATAAGAGAAACTGCCTGGGCAAATTCTGAACCTGGGAGAAAAAAATCAAAATAAAATACTTGGAAAATGGTCAAAATCCAAACACTTCTCAAAACTACATATTTTTAAATCATGTTTTGATCAATTTTTTTTATTTCACAGCAGAGCTGCTTTGTATGAACATATTTATTCATTTATAAATGAAAACCTTTATACACTAAGGTTATGTAGCAAAGAAAATTTTTAAGATTATATTAATATTTTTTTCTAAAATATACTCATTTTGAACAACAAGCCCAAATGATTTTTTTCTCAAAAGATCAAGGCAAGACTGAAAACAGACATAGTGTGAGTCTACTTGGAAGCAAATTTTGATTCTTTAACTATATGAGGAAGGCCAGGCAAACCCAGTGCCTCTGATTGATTGGTTTTCCAATGTGATTCATTATTTTGGCTGTTGTTGCAGCTGATCACCTGATAATGCATTTTTCTCAGCCCCTTCTTCTTCCTATATTTGTCATGTTTTTACTGCATTCACACTGAGTACCACCTACATACCCCAGCCGTACTCCTGGTCCTGAGCCACTCATGATTTGGGCATCCTCCAGTTCTGCCAGTTCCAGGGAGAGTGGAGTTAGGTCAAGATGCCTACACTGTGAAGAATCTTACATGGCAGGGCTGAGCCCAAGCATGTGGTGAGCCCTCTAAGCTTCCCATCCACCTTTCTCATGCCAAGTCATCTGTGATGGTTAATTTTATGTGTCAATTTGACAGGCCATGGGGTACCCAGATATCTGGTCAAATGTTATTCTAGGCATGTGGGTAAGAGTATTTATGGATGAGATTAACATTTGAATTAGTAGACTGCCCTCCCTAACATGGGTGGCCCTCACCCAATCAGTTGCAGGCCTGAATAGAACAAAAAGGCTGACCCTTTCTTAACGGGAAACTCCGCCTGTCTGTGTGCTTGAGCTAGGACATTGATCTCTTCCTGCCTTCACACTCCACCTAAACATTGGTTCTTCTTGGGTCTTGAACCTGCTGACTTTTGGACTGGAACTTACACCATTGGCTCTCCTGGTCAGGACTTGGCTTTCCTCTCAGTTCTGTTTCTCTAGAGAACTCTGAATAATACATCATTCTTTCTTATCCCCTGGCAACTGGGTAGATAAACTAAAAAATGTGATGAAATCACTCCACTGCTCAACAACCTCCAGTGGGTTCTCATTACGAATAGAATAAAACCAAACTTTTTGCAATAACTTTTAGTTTCTGCAAAAGTTGATCCCCTACATGCCTCTCCAAAGTCATCTCCTTTGACTCTCCACTTTTTTCCAGCTGCACTGACCTTTCTGTCTCAGGGCTTTTGCATTTGATGTTCCCTTTGCCTGAGATCCTTATTAATACAGTCCACAAATATTTCTTATATGTGTCAGGCACTGTTCTAGTTCATGTGAACTATACACACAAAAACTCCTGCCCTGGTGAAGCATACATTCTCTTCCTCAGGATGTTTCATGGCTACGTTCTGGGCCTTATCTGATTTTCCTAGCTAAAGAAATTCCTGTCCTTAGTCATCCTATCTCATAATCACCTTTTGTTTTCTTCATTCTTACCATGTGTGAAATTATTTGTTTATTTCCTGACTCATCATTTTAGAATGTGATCTCCATATCTGTCTTGGCCTTTACCAGTGCTATGATCTGTACCAGGCAGTTGGAGAGAGAAGGAAGAGATGCACAGCATGGTTCACTAGGCCCTCTAATTGGTGCATCAGCACTCAACTTCTGATTATGTGATTTATCACTGAAAATATGTCTATTGGAATAAATGATCAGTTATTATGATTGCCCACTGAAATTATACCTAGCAATAATAGAACTATATACTTGAAGAAAGCCCCAGAGTTGATTTTAGAGATGGCTGTTCTAAAACTCATATACTTTCAAACATAGCAAAGTGATTCTGAATAAGAGAAAAATCCAGCTCTTAGACAATATTTTTAAGCTGTGATTGTCTATTGCCAAGACATTATGTATTAAAATGCCCAGTCACCTTAAGCAGGAATGGGCAAGGCTTATGACCATAGCAGTTGAAGTAGGTTATGCTTAAGGTTAGGGACAAGACACTGAGGCTCATAAAGACTAAAGATGGTGGGTTTGTGGGGTTCTGGGTCAGCTTCTCGTGGCATCGTGGAGGGAAGGCACAGTGAACATCACTCCGGCACCTCCTTTCTCTCCCTCTCTCCACACTTTGCTGGTGGGCATAACACAGTTGTAGAATTTATCTCAATCAGGAAGCAGTATGGAAGCCAGGAATAATATTTATCAAATACAGATAAGCCTATATCCTTCTTCAAAGTTGTAAGGAAGAGTGAATCCATACCCAGTGCATGGCTGATGTTGGAATGCCTTCAGACCTAGACATATCTATGTGGGAATGAAGGGAGAATGGAGTCTCCCTGTTTCCTAACAGTACCTAAAGAAGCTTCCAGTCCCATAGTGTATGCTTGGTCTTGTCTTCACAACAGAGGACTGCATATCAGTTATACCATGAGACAAAAACAGCAACAATGGATGAGCCTTGGGCCAAAACAACAATAATAACAAAGTATTTCCAATGTTCTTTTCTCCAGATAATAGTAGTCAGAACTGAGGCCCTTGGACCAAATGACCAACACAAAAGTTCTTAGAATTATCAAGGGTGGACTATAGGGATAGAAGAAAGATTCTTGTAAATAGAAGACATCACAGCTGGGAGTCAGTAAGTACAAATAAAATAGTCATGAGAAATTATTTTTTATCCCAACCTGATAAAACAGGACATATCAGTTTCATAAATATTTAAAGCACAATTTTGAAATGAACATTTATTTCCCTTGAAGTAGGACTGTTTGTACTTCTATAAAGGACACTCTTAGAAACATACTTCACTGTATCAAGTGTCAGTGAATTTATTTAGAATCAAGTCTGAAAATCCCTTTGACATTGAAAAACTACCTGTTAATTTGCTATGTTTTTGTAAGAGATTAAAACTTTTCTTCTTATGCAAGTCCAAAAGTTATACATCTCTCTATATATTATACTATATACTATAGTATATATGTGTATATGTATGTATATAGGTATACTATAATTTATGCTATACATATACATATCTATATGGATCAGAGTTGTCCTAAATGAGTGAAGAGGAAGCTGGGATATTTCCAGCGTGATTGGTTGAGGACTACATCAGCTCCCTAGTACATGTAGCCTGCTCTCCTGGTCAACAGAGATGGGTCAGGAAAAGGGCCATAGGAACTTACAGTTGGAAATACTTGAGTGTATGGGAATGGTAAATGCCACGTGGGGTGAGCAGCTCACCAACAATGACTTTATAGTGACTCATCAAAAATACCCTAAGAATGATAAAGTAAATAAAAATATGATATCTCAGATTATAACAGCTATGGATAAAGCTTAAATGACTTATCTGAGATTAAGTCATAAACCTTCTAAAACATAGGACCTGTTCTTTTGTTGGTTGCTTCACAGATTAGCTCATTATCATTTGTGTCCTGGAGTTTCACAATGATACCTCTAAGTGTACTTTTAGTTTTCTTAATTCTCCTTAGGCTATTTGTCTTTCTAGAATCTGAGGATTAATTTCTCCATCAATTATAGAAAAAAATCTCAGCTATTACTGCCCAAAGAATTGACTTTCTCACATTTTTTCCTGCTAGAACTCCAATTAAATTTATATTGGTTCTTCTCATTCCATCCTCTATGTCTCTTAGTTCTCTTTCTGTTTCTATATCTTTAACTCTTTGTGTTTCATTCTGAAGCTATTTTCTAATACACTAGCTCTCTCTGCTGTAAAACTAACAATTGGGTTAATTATCTTGGCTAGATTGTTCCTTTCAGAAATCCACTTATTTTTCAAATCTATTATTTCTTCACGGTTATCTTTGCTTCCTTTCTTTATGTAATTTAGTTATTTCAATCATACTTATTTTAATCAAATGATTCTATTATCTAAAGTTCTCAGGGGTAGAATTCTGCACTTATGCCTGATGATTCTCACTTATGGTGGATTGTTATCCTGTGAGTTTCCTAATTTTGAATTGTTGGCTCAAGTTTAATAGCATCATATGTGTAAGAATCTGTGTGGCCAAGACTGAGTGTACATCCCTCCGAAGAGGATTTCTATATCCTGCTTCTGAGTACACCAAGAGTTTCACTAGTTTATGGTCATCTTAATGTTAATTCTCTGACTTTGTGGTTCCTGTTACCCAACCCAGAACCTAGAGCAAGACAAACAAGCTTCCCTTGATATCTACCTACTCCACTTAAGGATATATTTTTCTATTCACCCCTATAACTAAGTCTATCAGTTAGAATTCAGTCTAAGTATTTCTTTCAAGAATAATGTAAATGAGTGCTTACATAAATCATCAGAAGTTTTGGAAATATGAAGGCTAGGGAAGAATGCCAAAGCTCTGTTTCACCACTAGGTTTCAGGGGAGTAGGAACTTAGTGTACCATCCAGGTCAATCACTTCAAAAAACACTTCAGAGGATCACAGCTTCTGCACAACTGTGGAGGGTGGTTCATACCAAGAGGCAACTGCAAAATAAAAAATAAAACTCAACATCTGCAGCTTATATGTCTGTGCATGAGCACCAGGGAAAGAACAATGGCAAACTTCTCTTCCATCCTCAACTCTTTCATAATTCTACATCATTGGCCAAATCTAAGCGAGAATACTATTTACAGGGGATTCTAAGAAGTGTTGTTCTTAGGCATCTAGTGATTGCAATATTAAACAGAGCATAGGAATTGAGAAAGGTGCTTCATTCCAACAAGCAATTCAGTAAAGAATATAACCTTTAAAATTCCCAGGCTTATTCAGAAGACATGGTTCCAACGTTCCTCCTCATTTGGAACCAAAGGGAATGGGGGCATTTGCTGTTTCCACATATTAAACCCTAATCCTTGGTGATACTAAGACTGGCAACCCCCATTCTATTCACTACAGGGAAGTTGTAACTTCAGATCATAATTTTATTTCATGTTTACAGCCACCTCTTTATTTTTTCCCTGCATTTCTTTCTCATTATTTTTTGTGTGTGTGAACTATACATTTAAAGTAAGGTTTGTTATAGTTTGTTCAGCATTTCTAGGCATTTTATAACAGGAGTGTTTTCCCATTAGCAAGCTCACCATATTGCTAAAACCACAATTATGTGTAATTTTTGTTATGAGTTTATCTTTTTTTGCAGGAGGGGGTGCCATGGGGAGGGGAAGATGGATTTTGGAACAGATTTTTCCTCCCAGTGGAACTTGGTGGTTTTCATTGATCTCATTTAAATTATTTTATTTTAACATATCTTGGGGTTTCTGAGCCATATAGGTTATATCAACTCAGAACCCATTCTTCATAATGTTTTTATTTTCACAGACAACTCCTTTATTCATAGCACATACCAGGGCAATTAGCAATATTCTTTGTATCTTCCTCAAGGAGAGGAAGAGTTATCCACTTTGTATTATCAGGGCAGCCTTTTGAGCTTTATTTATGGAACTCACTTCTACCTTCTTTAAATGTGCAGGCTCAAGCACACATCTCCTGTCCCTGTGTGGGCATCAAAACTCAATCTCCAGTCCCCAGGACTTGATACTCCCATGACTCTCCATTGTATTAGCTTCTGCTAATGCCCTGATATTCAGTTTCCTCTTCATTTCTGGTATCAGAGGATTTTCTTTATTTTCTTTAAGGCTCATTTGTGTTGAAAATGATCGCTACATTTTATCCAGTATCTCTGCCTATTTCTAGATATAGAGTGTGCCTTTTCTTATCAGCTCTGTCTGCCATATTGCTGAAAGCTTTGAGGCACTTTCCATTTTATCTAATACTATCTATAAAGGGCAAGGGGCTACAGTCTTTCAAGTGTTCTCTATAGTATATACTTGTAAATATAAAACTAAAATATGATGAAAAAGATAAAAACCATAAAAGGAATCCATGACATTGAAAATATCAGAAATGGTTTTGGAAAATATGTCTCAGTCTCACATATTTTATTTAATAAAGAAAATACATCTTGAAAAATATTTATAATTTGGTAAATCAGAGGAATCATGGAAATGTAGTACATTTTAAAGTCAACAATGTATTTGATAAAGTGTTTTGTGACATTCATGTAGTTGACTTTAGGCATATTCAACTGTAGGAGTGTTGATAGAATGACTTGATCTCAATCTGAAAAGAGTACAGGAGAAGATTCTCAGCATTTATATTGATGATATGGGTAAAGAAAAGACAAAATAATGTTAACAGACAACAAAAAGCAAGAAGAGAATACAATTTCTAAACCCTCTTGATGTGCTGAAATGCTGAGCCAAATGCACAAGATAACTTTGAGAGTGAAGGAGAATTTAGGGTGTCCTTTGTGTTATTGGCTTCAATGTTCCCTGTGCCAATATTCTGCAAAAGCTGTCCAGTAAAATCTAAGTTTTTTAAAAAATTATTTATTGAGGTATACTTTACATACAATATAAACACATACAAGATTGAATTTACACATCCAGGTAACCACCATCCAAATTCAGATATAGAACATTCTCATCATCTCAGTGATGAATCTTCCCAGTCAACCTAGCCAGAGTCAACCACTTTTCTGAATACTGTCACCAAAGCTTAATTTTGCCTGACTTAGAACTTACTATAAATGGACTAATGTAATTTATACACTGTTTTCCTGACTTCTGTTGTTCAAGATAATGCTTTTCAGATTCATCCATATTTTGTGTGTATCAGTTGTATGGGGTATTTTTGGTTGGTTGGTTGGTTGGTTGGTTTGGTTTTGTGTGTGTTGTTTTTGTCGTGTTTTGTTTTGTTTGCTGGAAAATAGTTCATTGTATGAATATAGCATAATCTGTTTATTCCCATTCCCATATTAAAAGTGCAAAAAGGAAACTCCAGGTTGGAAAGTAAAAACATTTCAGCATATCATGACGGTGTAAAGGAGTTGAAATTAATGAATTCAGAAGGTAATTTTCTTTGGAGAGTATTCTGGTGTTTTCCCTTCCTCCTCCTACACTGTGGGAAGGGAGAGGGATGTTCCCCAGCTCACCGAAAGCCTAGCCCAGAGAGTATAAACAAGAGAGCACAACAGTACCAGTTATTTAAGACCTTTCTTGCCCCCTAGCTCCACTCCTTATGCCAGAGGGTTCCCAAACTAAGGCCAGCTGACTGCATGGGGAAGAGGATATGGAGCTAATCAAGAAAGAATAAGTCTGAAGCCTCCCAAGTCATATCCTTACCCCCTCCCAACCCAGCCCACTCCTCAGATTTTAGACCTGAATTTAGGCCAGATCTGAGAGGGAAAAAAGTAGAGTTTGGAGTGGAAATATCAATTACTAAAATGAGACAATTCTTATGATTGGATGGCTTTTATTACATGAGAGTAACTGGAAACGTGATGAGACCCGTCTGAGATTTCCTCCCAGAGGAAAAATCACTGAGCAGTTGGAGAAAAGAAAAAAGTTGTTTTGTACTCATATCCAAATGAGCTTCATGAGTATTCCATGAAATAGTTATACCCTATCTGTTGTTAAAACATTTGATAATAGGAATACTGCCTATATTTTTCTAAGGCTATGTCTAATGTTTTGAATAAACCCTATAAATCTAAGGGTATAGATAATTATAAAAAAGGGGGTCCAGAGTACATCATCAGAATGCCAACTCAATTGGGTTAGGACAGACTCACAGTCTCAGCAGATATGAACCACAGATGTTTGCTCATTTAAAGGGTGAGCTTTTTGCCTAGCAAGATTTTGTTGAAATTTTGACTACCCATTACATTGTATTCCAGACTAAAATGTTCAGATAAAAAAAGGAAACATAGCACTATATTTTCCAAAAATGCAGGTTGAAAGAAGTATAATTCAAAACTGCAAAATTTAGAGCACACTTTCAAAGTGACATTTTCATCCATTTTTTTACTAGTGTCACTACAACCAATTGAATTGTACCACAAATATGATTTAAATGTCTTGATAACCAAAAATGCTAGGTTGATTATTTATCTACCTCATCGTTTGGTCCTAGCCAGAATAAGAATTACATATATGAAAATACCAAATCTCTGCTCATAAAATGTGACAAGTTAATGGCAGATGGTTGGATGGTTAACTAGAGAAATTTCCCTGCTGAGTTATGCACCAAAACTGTTTAGAAATGTCTTTCTCATCAGTAAAGATGGATAATTCTTCTTGCCACCTGCTTCTTATCTAGTAAAAGAGATATATTGTAACTGCAAATCACTATGGGAGTAATTTGGACCTTCATGATAATGCCAGGACTTCAAGTTCTGCTTCCTGTAAAAGAAGAAACAGATGTAGGGGGCAGTAAATAATTTACTTTGAAAAAAAAATAATAAAGTGAGTGAGAAGAAGCCTGAAATTAAACATTTGGATGTCAAATTGCATGGCTTATGTATTCTGCTACAATATTCATTATCCCCTTTATTTATGATACATGCATTTAATAAGCAATTACTATGTACCAGAAATATATCTTTGGAAATTCAAAAGAAGAGCATATGTCTCATTCAGGAAGACTTGTATACATGAAATAAATAACAGTGTGGTATTGGACTTTAGGAAAATCTGCAAGTAAGCAGTAGAGTCTAGAACCACCTCCCTCTGTCTAAATTCTCAAACCAGCTATCCCTGATGAAGGAACTAAGTTCCTGTAGGACTATCCTTCTTGGTAAGTTATGACCTGACTACTAATAATTATGTCCCTTCTGGAAACACCCTATGAAATTCCATCTATCAGAAACCCAGGGCACCCTCCAAGCCAAAGAATTCGTGGCCTTTTAGTAAACCTCAGTTTTAGTACCAACGGTGATCAATCCTACCTTTATGGTTAACCCACTTCAAGCATTTCAGCTTTTCCTTTGGAAACTAGGGTTTTCAGGTAGTGTCTTGGGTGGATAGCAATGATGTCATTGCTCTTTATTCACCTTCCACATATTGAGTGTCATATACTTTTCGCCCTCATTTCTAAAGCACTGAATATATTTCTCTAGGATTCACATCAAACCAGTCCAAATTAGAACAATTTTGAGAGTGAAACAGGGTGCTTTGAATAATTATGCTGGAACAATAGGCATAAACTATCCTCCTAGGCAAACCATGATATATGGTCATGCTACCTATCAGACATGTATATAAAGCAAAAAGAAAAGAGCAGGGAAAAAAATGCTGGGAGCAGTGGAAATTTAAATCATCCTTGCTACAGCTCGGTAAGCCAACCACAGAATTCTTTGACGTGAGTTGAAGTGGGTGATAAATAGAAGGGATCTTTTAACAAATCAATGAGACCTAATGTTCAGGTATTTTTAGACTACTTGGAAACAAAATTAGGCCAAACTAATAGATTTCTTGGGTTTTAAAAATATCATATATGCCTTTCAACCCAGAAATTCAACTTCTAGAAAATTTCCCAAGGAAATAGTTATGGATATGTACAAATATTTAGCTACAAACTAATTCATTCAGCAGTACTTAAAGAAAGGAGAAAAATCCCTAATTTCTAAAGATAGTGAATTGGATTATATATATTCTCATGCCCTACAACAAAATTCTATACAATCATTAAAAATGATATCACAGGTAAATATTGCATGGGAAGAAGTTCTCACTATATAAACATATTTGAAGAAAGTTATGATATACTATGTTTGGATCCTGTTTTTATTGATTTTCATTTTTTGAACTATTTATTGAGATGTATCTTATTTCTAGTTAAAATAAATGTGTCTGCTCAAGGTGAAAAATACAAATGATTATTAATAAAGTGTCAACAATTGAATCGGGTTATAGCCGGTTTAAAATGTTCTACCTTTGGCTTGTCCATATTTTGTAAGTGAGAATACTTTGTAAACATGTGATAAAATAACTATTCTTAACATTATGTAGAGTGAATTACAAATGGCAGCAGACCCATAGACAACATTCTGCCTTCTGATCAAAGGGCAAACTGGCAGACATGCAGGGTAGACAAGCTCCACCTCTATCTTCATAATGACAATCATTTATGAAGTTGGCATCATCCTCAAAAACAGCAACTCAAAGGCTGATGCAATTGAATAAACTGTCTGGTTGCTCATTCTGACACTAAAGCTATCTCCTGAGGTCAAGAAGCTGACATTGTGTCATCCTAAATGACCAAATCATAAAACAGTTCATAAAGTATTGACCACTGAAAAATTTAAATCTTCCTAATGTTTCAGGAAAGCAGTCCCCAAGGTTCACTCTGAGGACATCCCTGTAATAAATAGAGCTCAGACAAGAAAAGGATATAGGCAATTAATGACATCTTTTGCAGAAAGGGATGTTAAATGATGTCAGATACACACTTTCTTCTATAGTTTAATTATACTTCCAAATTGGTTTTAAGAAGGGGTAAGTCCTTGGCCACTGGAGTGATTTCACCATATCATGCAGTCTATTGAAAAAGTGAATTATCATATAATTAAATTCTGAAATAGGCTGCAGAATTGTTGTAAAGATATAGAACGCAAAATAAAATAGTCTATTCTCATGAACTAGATCTTACTCTTTTGGGGGAGGGCTCATGCCTAAAGAAGTTGATGACAGTGTTTTGCTCATGAATGATCGTCATAACTTGTAGGCAAGGATGAGTTCATTTCACGCTGAATTTAGTCAATATTTCCCTTCTCCACACCTCACTCCCTCCTCTTGTCTATAAGAGAGAGAAATGTGGGCAAGTCAATATAGGACACTAAAGCAAACTTGAGATTTAGGTAAATGTGGGTTCAAATCAGAGCCTTTTCTCTGTAAAGACCTGACTACATTTTTAAAATAAGATTTAATCTATGACACCACATGTACTCTAACTGATCAACACTAAGGTGCTCACATGGTAGTAATATTCATTGTGGGTCATGGCATGGGGGTGGGTAAACTCACAACTAATGGATGCAGTGAGCATTGTATGGGGGAAGGGCACACCTCTAATCCTGGCTTGGGTGAAGCAAAGTCATAACATGTAACCAAAATGTTTGTACCCCAATAATATCCTGAAATAAAAAAGAAAAAAAAAGATTTAACCTATGAGCATGCAATTTGTTCCCCATTTGTCAGACATACTTCCAGTGTATAAAGCAAGCACCACAAGTTAATACTCTCCCTGATTCCTAGGAACCCAGAAAAAAAAAAAATCCAGCAACATCTGACTTCTGACTTCAAGTCTTCCCCCTTCCTCTAGTTGCAAGTGGGAAAAAACATCCTATGGTGGGGACAAATATGCTGGCTTCACTGCAGGAAAACATCTACTCCAGGGGTGGCCGATATCCGGTCATTTTTTTAGTTAATTTGTCTTAAGATTTACAAAGTCCACTCATTGCATTTGATTATGGCTCTTAAGTCTCTATAATTCTATTACTGGGCTTCCTCCTTCCTTTTTTTTTTTAATTCTCATGCTATGGATTTGTTGGATGAACCTGGTTATTTGTTCTGAAAACTACAGCATGCTTTAGATTTTGATGATTACTTCCTCATGGTATCATTTAACTTGTTCCTCTCTTCCCATAAACCGTTTATTTTCCATAAATTGGTATAGAGATTTTGATCATTCAATTCAGTTGCATTTGTATCTCATAATGAGGCATCCAATGTCTGTTCCATTTTTAAAAATATGAGAGTGATCATTGGATTCACAGGCTATCAGCCCAATCCTTCCATTATGAAGTTATCAACATTTCACCTAATAGTTTGATATTTATTAAGTTGTTGGCTACATTGATTATTTGTTTAATAGTTGCAAAAATAGTAATTTTTCTAAATCTGTTCTGTATAAATTAGCTATAATTGTTCTATGAAGAGAAATTTCCCTTCATGAACTGTTATTTACCCTCACATACCATTCATACAGGAAAGGAAGACTTAAAATTCAATTCTGCCACTTCATCAATTTTCAACTTAATTTGTTGGTGCAACCTCCAGAGACAATAATTTTTAACTATCATTATGAACTCATGTATTTCAATTAATTGCCATCATATTTCTTTTTGATGCTCAAACTGTCCCATCTTGGTCCAGTGTCCTTTTGACACAGTCGGAATAGATTTTTATAACATCCTCTGCTTTCTGGTACAAAAAGTGTTCCAAATTCATCTTGCCCAATTCCTGCTCCAGACATAGAATATGTCATTTCTCCAAGGAGCCTTGGTTCTTTTTATCAAAGTATTGTATTTTTGAAATATTGTCTGGGCTCTAAATGGGCTTGTTGCTTCTCAATTGTCATTAATTCAAGGTCTTTTCAATGGGCAGATTTTGGAAAAAGATTTTATGAGAAAAAAAGCAATAAGTTCATATTGTATTTTGCTGTTCACATTTAAAATTATAAGGTCTTTACTTATTTGATTTTATACTTGTATCTCTTTTCTTACACACTGAAAATCTTAGTTTCTAATGATAGTGGCATAATTACTCATTTGTCTTATCTAAAACATACGTATAACAATTATAAAACACCAATACATATGTTACTACTAATAATAACCTTACTAAATATAGTTTAAGATTTCTTTGTGGCTCTTTTTGTTCTTAGAAGATATTCCACCAGAGACATACAGTCAATATACTCTGTTTTAATGTCACTTGAGGCTATTCTTTTTTCTGTATGATTAAGACATCAGCTTGATATATAATTAGGTTTATTTGTTTTAATTTGTTGTCAGTTAATTTCTTTTTAAATTTTTTTTTTGAGATACAGTCTCACTCTGTTGCCCTGGCTAGAGTGCCATGGCATCAGCCTAGCTCACAGCAACCTCAAATTCCTGGGCTCAGGCGATTTTCCTGCCTCGGCCTCCTGAGTAGCTGGGACTACAGGCATGCGCCACCATGCCCAGCTAATTTTTTCTATATATTTTTAGTTGGCCAATTAATTTCTTTCTATTTTTAGTAGAGATGGGGTCTTGCTCTTGCTCAGGGTGGTTTCAAACTCCTGACCTTGAGCGATCCGCCCGCCTCAGCCTCCCAGAGTGCTAGGAATACAGGCGTGAGCCACTGCGCCCGGGCTAAATTTTTTAAATATATGAAACATCAATATAGTTCAAAAACAGACTGCATAACAAGGTACATTCTCAGAATTCTTTCTTCTATCTTCTTCATCCTGTCTCCTCTATCATTCTATAGTTAGCCATTTTAATACACTAATTACCCTGATATGATCATTATACAATGTATATATGTATCGAAACATCCCATTGTACCCAATAAATGTGTATAATTATTATGTGTCACTTAAAACCAAAATAAAACTTTAAAAAATAATAAAAAAATTTTTAGTCTATTTTTCTATTTTTGAAAATATAAGCAAATATTGATATACGTATTCATACCCTCATCTTTAAAAAGTTAGGATACTATAATTTTGTTCTGTACTTTGCTCTTTTCATTTAACAATATAGCCTGGAAATCATTCCATTCCCATATATGCAGCTTGTACTCATTCCTTTATACAACTGCATAGTATTCCATTGTGTGGATATACCATAGTTTATTCAATTGTTCTTCAATTGATGGGCATTTGAGTTGTTTCTGATCTTTTTTTTAGTAAAATAATGCTGTAATAATCAGCCATATGCATATATTTTTAAATTTTTGTGTGGGATCATTTATTATAAACGGATCAATTAACTAACTACAAAGCCCATCTAATATATTGTATGTATCACTTGATTGATAAGTAATTGATAGAAAGAGTTAATTTTATAATTACAATGTTAATTCATAATCAAAAATTATAATCATGTTTGTTTTCACAATTACACAAATATGCACACACATGCACCCATGATAGTGAATGCACACACAGCATTGTAATGGTAGTGAACATTCATTGGATGCTCCTCTTCCTTTAGCATTTATAAGATGGAAGATTGGTGTTATACTATCAGCTGTCCTAATAGGTTCAGTCCAAGTATAAGCTTTATAGCAATACTCTTTGGATCATCATATAGGGTCAGCATTAGATATTATACAGTGATTTCCCACATAACAGCAGAGGTCATCATAGGGCATATCACTAGTTATCAAAATGACAGTAGTGTCATTGACAGAGGAAGAGGAGGTTCTATTATTATAAAGTGGAAACACTTTGATCTTGAGTTCATGACCCTGGGTTAAATCTTGGCCCTACCACTTAGAAGCTCTTAAATTGGGGGTAGTAGAGGATGTAAAAGCCAAAGATATCCTTAGAAGGATGTGCCCGTCAGACCTGACTTGCCATGCTTCAGATGCATTGCCACTGGAGCTCTTCGTAATTAAAACCTTCGCATGCTGCCAGCTTTACTAGAATACCTGGGCTTCCCTTAGGTATACTCATAGGGCATGTATAACAGGTACATGGTGAAGAGGGGAGAGAAGTTTTTTCCTTGCTGTTTTCACATTTAGCATCTACTATAAAAGCCAAGCGAAACTAAATCTGATTCAAAGTGGACATGGATGGAAGGGCACTAAGAATCTGGAGGTCATCCCATCATCTGTGAACTTTTTCCTGTACTTCTTAGGTAAACTATTTAAGATTTATATTCTGCAAAGAGAAACTGCACTTATCCAGGTATTTGAAAAAGCTCACATTTATTTGCAAAGAGAACATCACAAATATTATGCTAGCATTTTGCTACAAACTATAGGTATACCTATTACCTAGGGAATGAGTAATTTTGGTAATTAGATACAAAAGTTACTGGAGGACAAATGATCCAGAATCTAGGTTCAGCTATTAGATAAAAATGAGTTTGTGTGACAAACAAGTTGATTTGGCATTCTCTCTCTCTCTCTTTCTCTCTCTCTCTCTCTCTCTCTCTATATATATATATATATATATATTGCTTGTCAATTGGATCATGTTGTACTATCTCAAAAACCAGTTGCCAAGCAACAGACAAAGCTTCCACTGGACCATGAAAGATCCAGCTTAATAAGTCTTTTCACTAAAATCTTTCTTTGAAAATTATTCTCCTCAATATTCCCCAGGTATATAACCTGTAAGGTAGAAGATTTTAGCTTCACATTTTATTGTGTAAGATGCAAATTCCAATTGGACACTGATATGATGTTATAGTTGACATTTCATTAACCTTGAAAAGAACTCAAAGCAGAGACCCAGCAGGAATGTAGGTGGGCTCGATTCCCAGATATTTGCTGTAATTTAGATTCTGATGGGAGAGGAGATAACATAAGTAATTCAGGATTAAAAACAGCATATGTATTGGTTAAGACAAAGATACCCAGGTTTGAATCCTAGCTGTATCACTTACCAACTTTGGACCTTAAGCAAGACTTTTTAATCTTACCAATTCTGGACCTTAAGCAAGACTTCTGAGTCTCAGTTTCCTCATCTGTAAAATCACTATATTAATAACAGAATGTGCCCCAAAAGGTTGTTGAAAGAACTAAAGAGAAAATGCATATAAAGTGCTGAGCACAATGCTCAGCATATACAAAACACAAATGTTCACTGGTGTTATTTTTATACTCCAGGCACTCTCCTTTCTTCCTTATTCTGGCCCATGGCTTCTAGCTTATGAGCATCCTCCTTATAAACTCCCATATTCAGGTCATTGCACATCTGCCTTTTCCCAATGCTTGATCAACTGTTTAGGGGAAAGAGCAAACAGCTTAAAAGCATGAGACCTAGGTCCAATCTCATTTTCATCTCACATTCATCTTATGACCTTGAAAGACAGAGCTAAACACATGCAGGTGTGGCACTCACAATCAGGAGCTGTGAATGGACCACATGAGCCCATATGGATCCCAGAGAGGGATACAGGTAGGAGTTGCCTGTAGCTCTGAACCTGCACAGTAACAGTCAGATGGGACAGGACCTGATCTCTACTCAGATCCCCATTAATTCAGCAGTGGCCATGGGTATCTCTGAATTAATGGAAACCCCTGCATCAATAACCAGGTTTATACTTGCTATGGCTTGAATGTATCCCCTCCAAAATTCAGGTGTTGCCAGTGTGATAGAATTAAGAGGTGGGGCCTTTAAGAGGTAACTAGACCATGAGAGCTCCTCTTTCATGAATGGGATTAAGGCCCTTATAAAAGAGGCTTCATGTAGCATTCAGCTAGCTTGAGATTGCCATTCTGCCATGTGAGGATGCAGCAAGAAGGCTTTCACCAGAGAAGATGCTGGCACCTTGATCTTGGACTTCCCAGCCTCCAGAGCTGTGAGAAAATAAGTTCCTGTTCTTTATAAATCATGCAGTCTATGGTATTCTGTTATAGCAGCACAAACAGACTAAGTTTCATACCCTTGGCAGTAAGGCAACCACCTTCCCAGATACCAATCTCCTTATTTAGCCAAACCTACTTACTCTGCTCATAGGAGGAAGGAGGGAAGCATGTTTACATCTAATTAGTTACTTATTTACATGTAGGGCAAACTATTTTCGTCATCATCACATCAGAACACAGAATTATTAGTTCTGTCATCAAATTATACCATTTCTTGAGTAAACTCTCTGATCTCAATTTCCTCTTCCTTAAAACAGGGATCTTTGCACTATTGCTTCCTGCAGTTGCTACTTCCATGATATCCTAGAGTACTCTCTTCGTTTTCAATTAGTTGGTTGAGAACCTTATACTGTGACTATTGTGTGAGGATTACTTGGGAAAGTACATTATAGATTCTATAGTATTCTACAAGTCTTTAGATATTTGCTACAATAATCCCTGAGTGGTTTCCCGGCCTCTCTCTGCTCTGTGTGCAACACAGCTGCCAAGCTTGTCCTTTTCCTCCACCGCCCCTGACTCTAGTTCACACCACAGGAAGTCTCAGCTTACCTTCAGGAATGTCAGAGTCCTCCAGAACCTGGTCCTGTCCTTACTGTCAAGCCTTATGTCCCTTTGAGATAGCAAGTTGAGAGGGACATCTAGAAACACTGCAAGATATTTGTTGCTCTTCATCAAGGTGAGCTAACTCAATCAGGTTACCACCTAGTACAAAGAACTCAGGGTTAGACACTAACAGACTGGGTTCATGGCCCTTATGCCTCTTACCAGCTATAGAGTCTTGGGCAAGCATGGCAGGCAGACTCTAAGATGGCCCCAATGATCCCCATCTGCTGGTATTCACACCCTTGTATAATCTCCTTTTAAGTGTATGCTGGACATAGTGACTTGCTTCTAACAAAAAAACATGCAGCAAAGTTGATGGGATGTCACTTTCATAATTAGGTCACAAGAGATTGTGACTTCTGTCTTGTTATTTAACTCTTTCTATTGGCTTCTCGGCTTGCATGTTTTGATGAAGCAAGCTGCCACATTGGAGAGGCCCATGTTTTAAGGAACTGAGGGCAGCCAAGAACTGAAGCCTTCAATCCAATAATCTATGAGGAAATGAATATGACAACAACCATGTGAGCTTGGACTGCAACCTTCCCTAGTTGAGGTTTAACATGATTACAACCCAGCCAATGCCTTAATTGTAGGCTGTGAGAGACCCTGAAGTAGAGAACCTAGTTAAGCTTGGTTCTCTGAACCTTCATCTTCCCATTTGTAAACTTGGTACAAAAATGCCATTCTTGTGGGGTGGTTGTGAGAATTCATGTGATAATGTTCATGAAAGTCCCCCAAACATATCCGACTCCCCATATATGCTCAATTTATTCCCTCTGCCTCCATTCCCTAAAGTTTAGTTGAGATTCAATGCACTGAGGGCATGACTATTTTGATTAGAATAGAAGGAGGTAGAAGGAAAGAATTAAATTAAAGAGCATTCTAGGAAATAGGAAAATATATCTATTACTCCACAAAATAAAGAGAACATAGATGGCCCAATTACCCTGATTTGATTGTTACATATTATATGAATGTATCAAATTATCCCATGTACCCAGAAAATATGTACATCTATTATGTATCAATAAAAACAGGTTTTTAAAAATTTTTGCAAAGTTAAAAACATAGGGAACTTAAGACAGCAGAAGGATTCAGCAGGTCAGAGAGAACCCAGGAAGGGTGCAGGAGAAAGAGGTTTGACAAGAGGCCGACAACAAACTGTATCAACAGTAAAAATTTCTCTAGGAATGATGTCAAGCCAGGAATAAGGGGGAATTCTCTTTTTTCATTTTTCTTCTGTTCCACAAACTTCCCAGTTGTTAGAATTATGCCATACTCTCTATATAGTATGGGCTCAAGATACTTCTGTGATTGGTTTGTCACATAACCATCAATGACAATATTGTTATCTTGTAACAAGTGGTCTGAGTTCCAAATAGCCAGGTTATCATTTTTTAAAGGTTTTAAATAAAAATTTTAACTTTATGAGTCTTTCCAAAGTTAGAGGCTGGATCACTCAGTGAAGAAAGACCTTTGTAAAATATTGAAATTGAAATACAAAGTGGAAACATAAAACAGTGAAGTAGCTAGAGAGTGAACTTGCATTTGGGGAAAAGCTCAAGCTATCTGAGGCAAAGGGATGGAGTGGATGTAGAAAGAGAAGGGCATGGAAAAAGGAACAGACAGGAAAAGGTAGGGAGAGGAGACAAATTCAGCAGAGTAGGCAGTTCTCAAAAAGAAAATCAGAGAGGGCCCTTCCTGTTTTAGAACAAGTGTCATAGAACTTACTGTCTCAGGAATAACAGGAAGATGGGTAAGATTGAGAGAAGTGGAGGATATAGATACCTAAGCTTCAGCTACCACCATGTGCAGGCCCGAAATTTGGCAGCCATAAAAGTGGGAGGGGATAGGCCTTCCCTACACCATCTTCAAACACCCATGTCCTGTCCAGTACAACAGAAAATTAAGCTCTGCTTATAGCCAGGCTCTTGGTTATCACAAAATGTAATAACTTTTCAGCAGACCCCAGTTCCCCTGGGAGATCTGTTGTGAGGGCTGAGGTCAGTACCAAGGATAAACCTATTTCTCTTGAGTATTGGAAGGCTCTCATCTTTATGCTTCAGTTATTCCTTGTAACTCACTTTCTCATACTGTTATCCTTATCTTGTAAAATGGAAAGAAATAAATTTGAACCCAGTCTACCATTTCTCTTGCTTACCCTTCCTGGAGTCTTCTCTGACAGTTTTGATAAATTCAAAATGATGCAGAAGTAAGATATTCCTTATAACCTAAGTGCTAGTTACATTTATAATGTTATGTTTCTAGTCATACATAGGAAATGTCACTTTTCTTAAAATGTAAAATCTTGATTTAAGAAGGCTGGGTAAAAATATTTACTCTGGAAAGGAGGTGAATCAAGAATTTTTTGCTTGTACACAGGCAGAAGAGTCACTTAGCATTAAGAAGAGAGGGCCTCTGCAAAACATATTGTAACTTTCTTTAATAACATTCATGTACTCCCCTCCCCCACAAGTTTTTTCACTCAAGTCTTTGATTTCTATATTAAACAGCTTCCTTTGTGGCAATGGGCAAAGTTGAGAGCATTACATAGTATAGAACAGAGGTTGGCAAACTACAGTCCACAGGCCAAATCTATCCCAATGCCCGAGTTTATAAATAAAGTTTTATTGACATAGCCACACTCATTCGTGAAGGTATTGTCTGTGGCTTCTTTAGCTTGACAATAGCAGAGTGAATAGGTGAAACATGTATAGCCCATAACAATAAAAATATTTACTATCTGGACCTTTAAAGAAAGAGTTTGCAAACCCCTGGCAATGTACCAGGTCTGGAGGCAGCGACCAATGACAAGAGGAGACAGAAAGGGTTTCAGTGATCCCTGCTGCTACCTCTCATGACAGCTGGACTTGAATGTCATGGCCCTCATCCTTTGGGGAATGGGAGACCACCATAACTGTTCAGTTACCTGATGAGGTAAACAGCCAATGTCAGGCATGGTGGGTTTTTTTTTTTTTTAAGTAGATACTATTTATTATTTCCCACTTTACAAGTGAGAAATCTGAGGCTTGAAGATGAAAAATAACTTGCTTAAGGTTACATAGGTAGGAAGTAGCAGTACAAGACTTCGAACTGTGTCTGACCACATTATACAATTTGTCTTATTAATGTCAACCCATTCTTACATCCTGCAGTACACACAAAACATCAAGTTTTCTCTCTCTCTCATTGGCATTTACCATCTTTCTTGAATTTTGGATCTAATGTCATCAACAACAAAAAACACGCAAAGTTACTCAATTACAAAGCCAAAATTCTGTATGGTGTTTTGTTAAATCACAAATTCCTAAACTTCCAAGGAATCTTGAAAGTCACCTAGATCAGTGACAAATAAAGAAAAACTATAGTCTCTCAAGACCTTTGCATTATAATTATCATCAAGGGGTTAAATTCAAGCTGGTAAACACTGATCCTTTAGTAACACTACCCAAGCTAGTGAATTATCCTTCTCTGGTAAGACTGGTTCTTTTTTATCTACTGGTAAAGTAGATGGAAATATAAAATAATTTTGGACTAGTATCCACTGATGTGAAAACACCCTTCACTGAAATGTGACTTTGCTCTTTTAGCATATAATCATAGTCTTCCAGCCAAGACATGGGATCTCTCACTTCCATTTGCTTTCCTCTCTCTTCCTCTTCTCTTTCCTTCCTTCCTTTCACCAATATTTGTTGTATGTCTTGTTTTGTAAGGTATATTATAATTGCAATTATGAAAGACTTGATGCTAAAGGAACTTAAAGCGTAGGTGGAGAGATGAGACATGTATACAAAGCAAATATATGCAGCCACATCATATGTAATGTACTAAATGCAACATAAGAGTTATAAGACCATGGGCAACTTATTTAAACTAAACTCTCTGCCTTTCTCATTTATATACAGGGGATAATATTTCTCCTTGGTTTGTTATAAAGATTGAGTTAAAAGACACAAAACACTTAGGATAGAACATGGCACATAGTAAGTGCTTTATCCTTGTTTGCCACATATTATTATCATTGTGGAATTCTACAGAAGTTCGGAATAATGACCTAGCTCTTCTGGTGAGATGTCCAGTCATGTTTCATGGAAGAGGTTGCATTTGAACTAGGCTTTGAAATACAGATGTTATTTAACAGACAATAACAGGTTTGTGTTCAAGGGAGTAAATTGGATCAACCAAGTCACAGAAGGGAAACAAGGTGAGACTGAGTAATCAACCTGACTGGAGTCAAGGCAATAATCCTACCACTCTAGAGTGGGACTGTAGAAAGTTTTGAATTCTAGGTTAAAGGGCCTTGACTTTATACAGTAGGTAGTACAATGCTTAGGGAGTCATTTTATCAAAGGGAGTGAAATGGCCAGAGCTGTTTGTTGAGAATAGAATTTTGGCAGCTTGTGATGCAGGGTGGACTTAAGTAATAAGAGACTAGAGATTCATTGGGGACCTCTTTTCCACTCTAAGCCCATGTCTACCTTTTCCTGCTGAAAGCAGAGCATTTACAGGCCAAGTTTTATTTGTTTTTGAGTTTATTGTACCTTAAAAACCATTAGCTCTATCTCTCTTTCTGGTTCCATATGACTACATGAGTAAATCTCATGGAATCAAAAGTCTCAGTATGCCCTCTTAGGTCCCCAAATTCTCAATCTTTCCTTTCCCTCTTCTTCACCTCCTCTTCCTCCTCCTTCAGCTCCTCCTCTGCCCTCATGTGCTAGTACTCTCTCCCTCACCCTCTCCCTCTCCCTCTCTTTTCCCTGACTCATCCTCATGTGCTACTGCTTACATTTGGATGGAGAGGTTTCAAAGGCCCTACACAGCCATTATTATTCTCCACACCACTTTTACCAGCATCTGACTTTGCAGATTATCATAAACAAGTACTCTAATTCCCCTTTGGCATAGTTTGGCCAATTTGGGTAAGACATAGTTATTATAGAAGGGAAAGCAAGTTCAAGTACAAACCAGAGAAGACATGGGGCTCAAACTCCAAGGAACAATGCAGAGGTGCTGAGGTATACTAAGGAGGAGCCAGAAGAGACTGCTGTAAATTGATTCCAGCTCTGGCTTAGATGTTGGACCAATGAAAGGCTAGCTCCTGGGCAGAATTACCCTAGTCTGGGAGGTGAAGGGGGAGGCATTTGCTTAAATAATAGATGTTTCAGCTGATTCAGAACTTATTGATTTCATATCTCTCACTAGCAGAGATTTCTCAAAACAAAATATGGAGAATTCTGTTAGAAAAATAATTATCTGATACCTAGCACAAAAAGGAAACAAAGGGAAAGGGCCTATTCTGATTAAGAAAATGTGTGAACCTACACATAGCAAAGAAGAAATAGGTCAACTTAAGAAAGAGAGGTTGAAGAATTAAAAAACAGTCATGCCTGCTTGAAAAGCATGTAATAATAATGGAGATAAATGGAACACAAAAGGGATAATTCACAGGGAGAAAACTGGAAGAAAGATGTCTACGTGCATTGAAATAGCTTAAACTACCAAAAAAAATTCAAAAATCTATATTTTTAGCATGCTTCTCTAGTGAGTTTTATGCATACTGAAGTTGAAAACCACAGGTTTAGAGGAAGTACAGTGGAAGAAGCAGGCAGAGGAGATAGAAGCTGGAGAGACAGGAGTGTTCATTTTGCTGCTGTGGAGGCTAGTAAGAGGAGAGTAGTCAATGTCCACTGGATTCAACCACACAGAAGTCATTGGTGACCTTGGCCAAAGAACAATGTCAGTGGAATGGGGAGACAGGGACTTGCACAGACACTACTATGGAGGGAAGAGGAAGATAATGCCAGGTTATGTAGCTTTTAAAAGTCTCATTTTTCTCAACTGAAAATGAGGATAACAGTGAATCTCACCTCTCTATGTTGATAAGTAATGAGATAACAAATGTAAATATGATTAGCAGACCCTTAATAAGATACTTATTATATTATCATTTCAGTTATTCCTTCTCTGCCATTACCTCTCACCTTTCTTTCTGGAACTGTATTAGGCATATGTTAGAACATTGCCTGTTATCTATTATGTGTCTTAATCTCTCTTTCAAATTTTTTAACTCATTATCACTCTTTAATAATTAGAGCTAATTTTTTATCTTCTAGTTCACTAATTCCTCCTTCAATTGGGCTAATCTGTTGTTTAAAACTTTCCATGATTCTTTAAAAAATTCAATAATTATATTTTTTGTTTCTTGACATTCTATTTGGTCCTTTTTCGAAGGCATGTGCCTTTAAAAATATGTATCTTCTTTATTCATTTGAGTTTAGCTTTTATTCCTCATTTTCCCTCAAAATTATTTTTAAACACACTTTTAAAAAATAGATTCTTCAGCTGGATTTGTTATCTCAAGTTTAAGGGTTGCTAATCCTTCTGTTTTATGTGTCTTGACTCGACCTCAAGGTGAATCATTTCTTCAAGTGGTTTGCAAATATTTACCATGAGCTTATCTTCAGCAAAAATCCCCCACTCCAATAAGTGTCACAGCCACCTTAAATTGTGGAAGTGTTTTAACTGAACAGTTTTAAATTGT
This sequence comes from Cheirogaleus medius, assembly GCA_008086735.1. Lineage (NCBI taxonomy): Eukaryota > Metazoa > Chordata > Mammalia > Primates > Cheirogaleidae > Cheirogaleus > Cheirogaleus medius. The sequence continues at coordinate 10,136,178 of VBSM01003185.1, forward strand.
TTCTGTGAAGTACTCAAGGGGTTTCATTCATCCTTGATCAGTTTTTATGCTAATTTCACAGCTTGGAGAAATCCTGCACGAAGTGTAAATTTAGACTCCACACCCATGTATAATGTTGGCCTTAGGCTTTAGTTTTCATGCAAGAATGCTTTTTTTCATCTAGTCGCCTAATAAAGACAAGAGTGGCTAGCTTCCTTGTACGTATCTGAGACGGTGAGCAGAGTAATTCTAGTTTCTGTTTTACGAAGGGAACAGCATTCTCCTGGATTTATGAGAAGGCCTCAGTTCCAGCATCTCTCCTCTGTACTATGTGGGCCTGAAGTCATATACAGTCAGCCCTCCATATCTGTGGGTTCTGCATCTGTGGATTTAGCCAACCATGAATTGAAATTACTCAGAAAAAAAAATGGATAGTTATGTCTGTACTGAACACTTACAAACTTTGTCTTCTTGTCATTATTCCCAAAACAATACAGCATAACAACTATTTGCATAGCATTTACATTGTATTATATATTATAAATAATCTAGAGATGATTTAAAGTGTAAGGGAGGATGTGTATAGGTTATATGAAAATACTACATCATTTTATATAAGGGATTTTGATATCTGAAGTTGGTCCTGGAACCAATTTCCCATGGATACCAAGGGACAATTGTATTCTGTTATTATGTGGGCATTAAAATCTCAGGCCCTTGTTTGGTTTTCTGTATGACTGTGTAACAAACTACTCTGAAATTTACTGTGTTAAAACCAAAACAACCATTTATTGTCTCAGGAGTCTGTAGGTTGATTGGGTTCAGCTGAGTGATTCTTCTGCTCCATGTTGGCACTAGCTGGGCTGCAGTCATTTGAAGGATTTACTGGACATGAAACATTCAAGATGGCTCACTCCTATAGCTGAGATGATGCTGGTGATCCCAGCTGGGGTTTTTTGTACAGGAAGTGTCAGTGCTATTCCATATGACTCTTCAGTAAGGCTTGCTTGAGCATCACACAGCATGGTAGCTAGATTCCAAGAGGAAGCATTCCAAAAGGGAAAGGTGGCAGCTGCAGATCCCTTAAGTCATGACCTTAATTATTATACAGCATCATTTCCATCTCATTTTATTGGTCAAAGAAAATAACAGGCCAGCTTAGGTAAAAATGGAAATTCTACTTCTTATGGAAAAAGTGGCAAAGAATTTATGGTCATCTTTAATACACCTCAAACTCTACCCCACTAGGGCCTATATCTAGTCGATTTCCCACAAACCTCTCTGACCTTCTACTCATAAAATTCCACTATGAATTTACATTCCTTCTTTATTTCTGGAAACTGAAGACTAATCCTGTTTTTCCTTTTAAATACAGCTGAGTACTTAATTTTTTTTTTCATTTTTGTTTAGTTCTCATTTCTGTGGTTTAGCTTGAGAGTAGTCCTGTCAACCATCCTGCCAGAACCCCATATTGCCTGTGTACTCCAAAGTTTAGAAAACTAAGATATGTTTGTTCAACAAATCCAACTTTCAGCTATTTTTGATAAAGCAACAAGATTTTTGCTCTATGCCAATGAGAAGTTTCTGCTACCAAGAAGAAAGATATAACATTTATACATGTGCCCTGTGCCACCACAGGCATACAATTTGCTTGATCTCTCTCTTCTATCCAGAAAACATTGCTCCTAAGTTGTTCGCCAGTCTGCTGAGCAATAGAAAGGCTCTATCCGATGATGACATAGCAATTTGTCTTTCGTTATTAGAAATAATTATTAGAATTAGGTCAAAAAGCATTTCAGCTGAGCCCAGTGGTCATCCAGAATCAGGAATCACTAGAGAAAACCAACACTGTGAGTTCTGCCTTATAGCTATTGAGCAATAAAGCAATGAAATGGAACAGAGAATTCATTCTGTTTCTGTTTCTGTCCAAACTCTCATGTTCCTTTTAACTGCTAAGACTTCTAAAAAAGATGTATTTGGATATGGAGTATTGTTTTGGCCCTGCTGACAGAAGGAATCCACTCTCCTTTTAATTCCAGAGTTGTATGCATGTCCATTTAGTGTGGCTCATTTCCTTTCTAAATGAAATGAAATTTGCATTTATATAGCCCCTTACATACCACATGGGCTACTAAAAAGCCCTGCACAGCAGAAACTATTCGGAAGCTAAGAATTGAAGCTCCTGTAGCAGAGATATTCATCTTTATAGTCTTAGACCACCTAATGCTACCTGCTCTGAGTGCAGAATGGGTTAGAAATAGGCAGGCAGGGAGGTAAAGCAATATGTACTTTTAAAAGTGAATTGCCTAGATGTACCTATGCCTACATTTGGCTGAGGAAATGGCTTCAATAGAGACATAGATATGTTGAAACATGTTTGTCCTTTGGTGTTGATATTGGCCTGTCTTAACAATAATGTGACTGAAGGTAAAGTTTTCTTCTTGTGTTGAATTAGAAGAGACTCACAAAACAAGTGAAAGCACAAAATGTGCTAAAGGGGTAAAAAGAGATTACACCTCATCTCACATAATATACATTTAATCTGAGAAAGAACAAGGACTTAAATGGAACAAGAAATCAGCAAGTCTTCTGGAAGAAAAAACAACAGACTATCTTCATAACCTTAGGGTCGGCAAAGACTTAAGCAGGACATCAGAAACATTAACTATCAAAGGAAACATTGATAAATTAGACTTTTCAATAGTTAAGAATTTCTGTTCATCAAAAAAAAAAAAAACAATGAAGAGAGTGAACAGGCAAGTCACAGACTGGGAGAAAACACAATATATACATCTGAGAAAGGAATTATATCCAAAATTATAAAGAAATATTATATAAATCAATAAGACAATTGTTTTTAAAGTAGATAAAATATTTGATGAAATCTTTAAGATTGGTAACCAAATTGCCAATAAGTATATGCACCATGCTCAACATCACCAGCCATCAGGGAAATTCAAAGTAAAATCTCAATGAGATACTACCTCACCCTTACTAGAATGTCTATAATGAACAGGACTGCTACCAAAATTATTAAGGATTAGAGAGGATGTAGGGCAACTGGAACTATCCTATATGGCTCTAAGGAATGGAAATTGATTCAACTTCTTTGGAAAACTGGCTGTATCTACTATGCATATACCTATACTTATAACTCGGCAATTTCATTCCTAGGTATATACATAACAGAAATGAGTGCTTATGTCTACCGAAAGATATATTCAAGAATATTCGTGGCAGTGTTATTCATAACAGCCAAAAATTAAAAGTAACACAAATTTCTAGCAACAGAACACTACATATAAATGAAAAAGAACAAACTTATGCTAGCTACAACAAGCTTATGCTATCCACCATTATTCATACATGAATAATGGTGAGCAATTTTAAATATATGCTCTCATTTGCACCAAGTTCAAGTGGAGGCAAAAATAATGTATGGTAATAGAAGTTAAAATAATGGTTACTCAGCAGAGGAAGAGTAGTATTAGGAAGGAGCAGGAAGGAACCTTCTGGGTGCTGGAAATATTCTATATCTTGATCTGAGAGGTGGATTCATGGGAGTCAATACATATAAAAATTCATTGAGTTGTACACGTAAGTGTTGTGCACACTAATATATGTAAGTCATACCTCAATACAAAGGAAAGAATAAAAAACAAAAATAAGAAAATACATGGATGTATTATACCTAAATCTTTGATTATTAAACTAAACCCATTATATATTGATCATTTCTTTCTTTATTGTATAATATAGTGGTATATCCTTTTCCACTAGGCCCTAAGTTCATGGGGACAGAGAAATCACCTTTCTCATCCTGACACCCCACGTAATATGTAGAACAAAACCTCGCACATAATATCCACACACACAAATGTCATACTGAAGGTACTTATTATGTACTTGGGAAGTGAAAGGGTCTTTGGACACATCTTTTACAAACATCAAGGGTCTCTTGTACTTTAAATTATTTTACCAATTAGGAAAACAAAGTTTCCAATGCACAACAGTCTTAAATTTGCTATCATATTAGATATGGCAAAATACTCATATATTAATAGTATATATCCCTTGGTCCCAGAAGTTTTATCTTTCCCTGTTTAGAATTTCCTCAATCAGCCTTGTTTGAGTTGCATTAAGTATTCCTGCAAGAGATCACCTATTCCAGATTGTGATCATATCTACAATGATAATGCTTGGTTGTATTTGATTTAATAGTTTTCATTTTATATACTTTCCCCTCCTCCAAATAACTATATAATAAGGAGTGGGAAACAAAAAATTCTCATTAAGATGAGGAAGTTAAATAATGGTGGTTCATTCCACACTATAGCCTATTATATATGAATCCAACTTTGCTCTAGAAAATCACAAATTCCAAAACCCAGGGGTATGGATTCAAATGCCAAAAATATGCAGGTATTAAATTACCTTGGCCAAGGACTTTAGTTTCTTGAGCTTTAGTATACTCATAAACATAGCCAAAATATTTTAAAGAGAAAGAAGTGATGAGAATGCCTGTTTCCCAAGGTGTTAATATCAAATGATACAATGTGTGTAAAAGTGCTTTTATAATAGTAAAAAAGATACACACGTATATTTTTTCATCACTATTGTTGGTGACAGACTCAGGGTTACGATCAAGGTCTCTCGACTTTCACCCTGGTGCACTTTTCACTTTACCATATTATCTCTGTTTTGCATATTTATGATACATATCAACAATGAGGTGAAACCATTTAAAGAATGGATACTTCAATGTTGCTGTCCCATTTAATTAACAGGTTATTGGACTGATCTGGTTTATCTGGGAAAATGGTCAATCCATTAGGTTTATACATATATTCTTAAGTGATCCCATAGCTTTAAAATAGTGATTTGCCTTCAGTTACCTTAAAATAAAACTAACATTAAAGCTTACTTCAATTACCAGAATACATAGATATTATAGGTCTCGGGGGTTGAACCATAACTGGTCTGACTTCAGAACATACTACATAAAGTATGATATTAGAATTTTACTTATATGGGTAGTTTGACATAGAAGTAGGATGAATATATGTAAAAAATCCATTTATTTGCATTTCCTAACTTTTGATACTAAATTTTATGTTTTATATATATACATATAATATACATACATAAATAAATACCCACAAAATGCACATTCTAACACCAACGTTCTGTCACTGATCAACGACCACTTCTTCTGCCCACTCATCTGCTTTCTAACTATCTCTAGAGAAAGTCTTAATTACCCTAAGAAGTAATTTTTTAAAACATGTACCTTGGAAAATTTCTCAAGAAGCACCACATAACGCACCTTTAAATCATTAAGTTTCTTAGGATAAAAAATGTAGACACTATTAAAATAGAGCTTCAGATCTCCAGGATTCAAGGACTTTCCAAACCATGGATATTACGAACTCTAATTTTTTTAAAAGTAACGATATATTTGTGGAGAAGTAGGCAAATAAATTGGTAAGAATATTAAAAGGGGGAGAAAACATTTATCTTGCAACATTTCATCCCTTGTTAGAAGAATCTGGTATAGTAGAACAGTCATTATGGTCAAAATTTGCCAGTAAATGTCACAAAGCCACAGTCTATTTCAAAATTTCCCCTAGCATTGGTTCTACCAAGCTAAGGAAGAAAACAAGTATTTTTCAGTAGATAAAAAAATCTAAAATGCATGCACCTGATAGGCCCACTGTAAAGACAATGAAAAAGAGATGTGTGTCTTTTTAAGCCAACTTTTGGGAGCAAACTTTATGTTCTCTTATTGAAGAGGTTCGGAGGAACTTCCATTTAATTACGCTCTGGAGATCAAAAAGAAGCCACCAGGTTTCCTTCCATATAATATCGGAATGAGTCAACAAAACGATTTTGCATAGGGATGACATATGGGATAGGGAATATTAAACATGTTTCTGAGAGGAAATTACAATCATCAAAGAAACAAAGAAAGTGAAACAAAATCTGCCACCAAGTATACAGGTAGAAAAAAATACATTTTTCAAAAAATAAAACTCTATAGCTTTCTAATCCAGAAATCTTCTCTAGGGCTAACAAGGCATGTGGTTTGACCACAGAATTATATTTGTTGATTGTATTTTTTTTTCTATATATAGTGCAGAAAATATTTCTCTAACTTCTAAAGTAATAATAAAAACTTGCAATCAGTTATATATGTGTATTGTGTGGATAAATATAGAAATAGAGACAGAGATTGAGATGAATATGAAGATGGAGATAAAGGCATATACTTTTTCATTGCAATGCCAATTTGTTTAAGCTCCATGGATTTGAGAGTTATGTCTTGGATATTTTTAGTTCTCCCCAAGTTACACTTCTCCTCAGCCAGCACCTAACAGGGTTCTTCACCAATAGGCATTCAATAAATATTTGTAAGATAAATTTCATATTGGACTATCTTGAATTACTGCCAGAGAACTATTTGTCTGAAGAGGACTTTGGCACACGGTTCAAGAGAGACACTCACAGCAGCAAAGAGCAAGTATCTGTTTAAACAAGTGTCTCAGGGTTTTTAGCTTGAGAGCCCCAGCCATGAAAATCTAGCAGATTCAGATAAGGTGCAGGTGTCTGGAGGGCTTTGAATTGGCTTACCAGGGCTCCTCATATAAGAGGACAATATTGACTATAAAATAACCATCCCAAGAAAACAAAGCTGAGCTGGACACTCAAGTTTCACCCAAGGCGAATGGCTCTGTATGAAAGGAGAGGGGACAATTTTGAGTATATGCCAGAGTCTGACTGATGGGTAGTATATAACAAAATGGTTAAAAATCCAGGGCTTTTGGTGTGCATTTCAACACTGCAGGAAGTGGCTCTGTGATATTGATCCAATTCCTTAACTTCTCTAAGCCTCAATTTTTTTGGCTGTAAAATTGGGTCATTACTACTATGGAATACCACAGGTTGTGAAAATTACAGAAGGATGGCTTCTGGTTTCTGACAAGTTGACAAACCACCTCCTACAAAAATAAGAAGAAACCATGGACTGAAGAAGTAAAATTAGGAAAACCTTCAGATGCCCGGAGGGACTGAGGGCAAGTCTGTCATAAGTGAATAGGGAAATGAGAAGGCAGCTTCCTGGGGTGAAAGGCAGCAGCTGTAGCAGTGGAAAGTAGGTTGAGGGACAGCTTTTTTTTAAATTTTTTTTTATTCCATCTTGTAATGGGGGTACAAATATTGTT
>VBSM01003185.1:10156422-10215519 GCA_008086735.1 Cheirogaleus medius
GGGGTTATCTGTCCACCAATTTCTATTAGACATTGGTTGAGAGCTGCTACCAGGAATGTTAATTCTCTGGCATGTCTTGCCTACTGTATATGATAAGCACTACATCAGGCAATGGGGATGCAAAGAAAAGTAAGACAAAATTCTCACCCTAGAAATGCTCATAGGAAACAGACACATGAACAGATAATTTGTAATATAATTTATTTTACTTGCTACAATGGCATTTTGCACAGAGTGCTATGAAAATATAGAGAATGGAGCATTTAGAACTGTGCTGTTCAATTGGCCTAGGAAAAGAATTTATGACTAAGACCTCAAAAGCAATTGCAACAAGAAATAAATAAATAAACGGGACTTAATTCAACTAAATAGCTTTTGCAAAGCAAAAGACATAATGAGAGAGTGAATAGACAGCCTACAGAGTGGGAGAAAATATTTGCAAACTATATATCTGACAAAAGACTAAAATCTAGAATCTACAAGGAGCTCAAATAAGTCATCAAGAAAAAGAAAATCACCCCATTAAAAAGTAGGCAAATGTCATCAACAGACATTTTTCAAAAGAAGAGATACAAACGGTTAGCAAACATATTAAAAAATGTTCACCACTAATCATCAGGGAAAAGCAAATTAAAACCACAATGAGATACTGCCTTACCCCTGTCAGGATGACTATTATTAAAAAGTCAAAAAACAATAGATATTAGTGCTAATGCCATGAAAAGGGAATGCCTATTCACTGTTGGTGGGAATGTAAATTAGTACAACCTCTATGGAAAACAGTATGGAGATTCCTCAAAGAACAAAGAGTACACTTACCATTCAATCCAGCAGTCCCACTACTGGGTATCTAGCCAAAGGAAAAGAAGTCATTATATCAAAAAGATACCTGCACTTGTATGTTGATCACAGCACAATTCACAATTGCAAAGATATGGAATCAATTTAAGTGCCCATCAACTGATGAGTGGGTATAGAAAGTGTGTGTGTACATACATACATACACACACACACACACACACATACACACACACACACACACACACACAGTATGGAATACTATTCAGCCATGAAAAAGAATGAAGAAATGTCTTTTGCAGCAAGTTGGATGGAACTGAGGCCATTATCCCAAGTGAAATAACTCAGGAACAGAAAACAAAATATTGCATGTTCTCACTTATAAGTGGGAGCTAAGCTATGGGTGCACATGGTCATACAGAGTGGTATTATGGACACTGGAGACTCAGAAGGGGAAAGGATGGGGGGGGTAAGTGATAAAAAAAATCACCTATTCAGTTCAATGGACACTATTTGGGTGACAGGTACACTAAAAGCCCAGACTTCACCACCACATAATTCATCTATGTAACCAAAATCCATTTGTACCCCTAAATCTATTGAAATAAATAAAAGAACTGTACTGTCCAATCCAGCATCTACTAGCTATATGTAGCTATTAAACACCTGAAATATGGATAATCCAAATTTAGATGTGCTAGAAATATAAAATACACACATGTAAAAAAGAATGTAAAATATCTCATAAATAATTTTTTCTACTGAGTACATGTGGAAATGAAATGTTTACACAAAGAAGGAAAATTCCTGTCTTTCAAGCATTCGAAGTCTGGTAAAGAAGACAGACTAACAATTGTTATAATGCAATATAGGAAAAACAATGTTAGAGGTATATACATGGTGAAAAGCCAGGGGTATATTTCATATATGATATGATATTTGAGATAGATTGGAAAGCTGAATGGTTCCTCCAGGGAAAGAAGGAGGAAGAGCCTTCCAGATATCCAAATGAGAAGGAAGAAGTAAAGACATGGCAGTGTTCTGGAAAGAACAAGTAGCTGTTTCTTTTGCCAATTTTCCAGGATGTCCTTGAACCCAATATGAAGAAGAATTTAGTGCTATTTGCAAGTCCCTTTTATGTTTTGTTATTCAAGCAAAATTTTTCTGCATCTAATAATCTCATGGTAGCTAATATTTAATGAGTGCTTATCATGTGTCAGACACTAAATGCTTTTCATGAATTATCTCATTTAATCCTCAAAGTAACCCAATGAGGTAGGGTTTCTTAGTCTCCCATTTTATAGGTGAGGAAACTCAGGACTACAAAGATTAAGTTAATTGCCCAAGATCATACAATTAAAAGATCATACAATAAGATCATACAATAAAAGGCAGAGCCTGCTTTGGATAGGTCTGCCTGAGAGTGAATTCTGTGTCTTCAACTCCATGAGAATGCTGTCTCCCTGCCTGGTGTATACTCTCCCAGGAGGCCTTCAGCAAGAAAACAGCAGAAAGGTCACAGTGCAGTCAAGGAAAGCAGCCCCAATTGTGGCCACCTGGGATGTGATAATCAGCTCTCATCCTAAAAGCAAATCTGTGTAAAGCACATTTTGAAAGAGCAGAAGGCTCAGCAGAGAATTTTCTGTGGAGATACCTAGAGTTAACAGAAATAGTCCTGGGGGTAGAACTCAAGAGAGCAGACAACAGAAGCCATTGGGAGCTGCCATTCAAAAAGCTGCCACCACTAAGAAAAGGAGATCTTCCTGGAAGCTGCTGTGACCAGAGATGCAGGGAACCACCACCACCAGAGGTGGTTGCTGAGGTTGCTGTTAATAGAGGGTCAGGCTGGGGTAATGTTGTAATCAAAGCTTTCCTGAACTCTCTGCCATCCCAAGAGGAAACTCTTGACATCCAGGCAAAAAACTGACTCATTGATCATTCAGTAGCCTGCTTCCTCAAGATAGGGAATAAAATTTCATAACTATAAATCTGGGGAGGTTGGGCCCCAGAACTTCTGAGTAGGGGTTTCTTAGGCTAACATTATGGACAAAGAGAAAGGAGAGTGTTGTGTCAGAGAGAAAGAGTTGAACTCTGACCCACCTAATACGTTTTTGGTGGGGTTAAGTCTTTGGAGGAAAATCCAGGGTTACATCTATTTGGCACATATAGAAATAATATATTCCATAGAATTAACCCAAATAAAGTTTTACTCTATGCCAGTTTTTGCTTTTAAATGTATACAACTTCTGGAATTTGGGATTTCCATAGTAATCAAAAAGATTAGAGGCACATTGGGCATTATATTCTTAAAAAGAAGTTCCACACATTCGACTACACTTATACCTAGGCTGTATAGAGTAGTGCCTGAGAGCCCGAGCCTCAGAGCAGAAGGCCCTATCCCAAATCCCAGCTTTTTCCACCCAATAGCTATGCAACCGTTAATGATTACTCTTCACTTCTCCAAGAGCAGGATTTTGTCTGTTAATATTCTCTAGTGAATTTCCAATGCCTAGCATATGCCTAGCACATTGTGGGTACTCAATAAAAAAACCTGCTAAATTAAATTGAATACCATCATAAGAGTCATTCTTTTCAAATATTTATTAGGTATCCTATATAGTATGGTGAACGTGATATTGGAGAATTCATAATCCATGCAAAAGAATTCCAGCAGACTTTTATCCAGAATATACGAAGAACTCTTATGACTCAATAATAAGACAAACAACTCAATTGAAACATGGGCAAAAGATTTGAATAGACATTTTACCAAAGAATATATATGAATGAATATTAAGCACATGAAAAAATGTTCAACATGATTAGTCATTAGGGAAGTGCAAATTCAAACCAGAATGAGAAACCACTTCACATCCACTAGAATGGCTATAATCAGAAGACAGATAATTACAAGTGTGAAGAAAAAGGAACTCTCATATATTGTGGACAGGAATGTAAAATGATACTGCCATTTTGGAAAACAGCTTGGCAGTATCTTATAAAGTTAAATGTATATTCTACTCCTAAGTCTCTACCCAAAAGAAGTAAAAACACATACACACACAAAGACTTGCATACTGTGAGGGGCATCATTGTGAGACCCTAGCATGCTCTGGAGGACGGGACAAGGGGGCCAGGTTAGAAGAGGGGGTAACATTATATGACAGTTCAGTCCCCAGAGCCTGGGACTGCTCTGGGTGTAATCTGTGGGATATGACCTGTTTGTGTCAAGTATGCTCTGCACACCTGAGACTGGGTCACCCAGATACCAACAAAAGGATCATCACCATCATCCCATTGCCTGCCACAACCATCCAGAAGGAAAAAGAACAGACCAGAATAGTGGCATGTCTTTGGACTAGAATTAGGAGGAAAATGTATTACTTCACTATAGCTTCTAAAACAAAATACCACAGATGGGGTGGCTTAAACAATAGAAATTTATTTTCTCACAATTCTGGAAGCTAGAAGTCCTAGATTAAGGTGCCAGCATAGTTGGTGTCCTCTGAGGCCTCTCTCCTTGCCTGCACATGGCCACTCTCTTGCCACCTCTTCACATGCTCATCCCTCTGTGCACGAGAATCCCCAATATCTCCCTATATGTTCTAATTGCCTCTTTTTTAAAGGACACTAGTCAGAATGGATTAGGGCACACCCTAATGGCCTCATTTTAACTTAATCACCTCTTTAAAGGCCCTGTCTCCAAATACAGTTGGAGGAGGGAGCCAAGATGGCTGACTAGAGACATGGCTTGTTGGACTGTCCCAACTGAAGGGTAGAAGTTTGGTCTGAAGAGAGCAGAGAACAGCTGCAGATCAGATGTGGATTACAGGGAGAGACAGCAGAGGCATCCAGGGACCCCACCGAGAAGGGCTGTAGAGCTGAGAAAGAGGAAGAAAGAGAAGAGAGGTCAGCAGTGTGGACTGAATCCAGAGTGGCCTGGAGCTCACTGAAAGGGTAAGGAAGGCTCTCCTCCCTGCCTTGGGTGACTCCAGCAAGGAGTAGGACATAAAACTCTCACCCCTGGGAGAGTACCATGAGAGAACAGAAAGCCAGCATGCTTATACCATTGAGAAGTCCCATACCATCACCATAAATTTGGCTGTAATGAAAAATTCCACAGAGGCCAGGGAACAGTCCCTTCAGGTCTAGGAGGGACTGAAGAAAGGTCCCAGGTGATGTGCTTGTCATCACCCTTCCACAGAAGAAAATGAAAACCCCACTGCTTGATATGATGCACGAGGTTAATCATATTAACTATTTATTCAACTACAGGTCTTCATATGCATTTTTAAATCTATCCCTCAAATAATAATGACTTCTCTAATGTTCTTTTTCTCAAAAGTTTAAATAAAGTCTGTTAGACAGATTGGAATTATTTAAGAGCAAGAATAAAGACCATTTTTAGCCTGAGAAAAAAAGACTCTTCTAATTGACAACCAAAAATATAAGAAGCATTTACTGAATGCTCACTTTGTGCAAAAACATGGGAATCAAAGACAAACATTCTAAGTCTGCCAAAAAAGACAGAGATAAATAAATACTTGTTCTAATGCAATACATGAAGGGCAGTATTAGAAGTATACACATGGGGAAAAGGTGGAGGACATGTTTCATATTTGATATTTGATAGGACATTTGAACTGGATCTGAAAGCCGAGTGGCAAGGCAGAGAGCATTTCTGATATCCAAATGGGAAAGGCAGGAATAAAGATATGACGGTATTCTGGAAACAGCAAACAGCCAAGGTGGCTAGGATGGGGGTTATAAGGTGTCAGCAGGTGAGACTGAATAGAAAGGCAAATCAGGGCCCAATCTTGAGGAGCCTCAAATTCCACGCTAAGGCCTACATTAGCCAGGAGGTGGGGGTGCAATGAGGGGCTTTGGGCAGGACCCCAGGTAAGTAAGCAAGCACTGCTGAAAGAAGCTTAGAGATGAGAACTGCTGGAAGTCTATTTAGGAAGCCGTTGTAGGGGTCTTAGCAAGCACTGGTCAGAATCTAGAGCATTCCAGCAGCAGTGGAAACAAAAGAGGAGCCAGAAGAGAGGATTCATGGCGCTCACCACTAGGTGCTCAGTTGACAAAGCATGTCAATAGATCTCTGGGCTGCTCACGTACAAACACCAGTCAGTGGCTACAGAATTGCATTTGGATTAAATAAAGTCCTTTGTAAGTAAAAGAGTTGTAAATGAGTGAGGACAGGGACTAGTAAACCTTGTCTGAAAAAAGGCAGAAAGTAAATGTTTTAGGTTCTTCAGGCCATTCAGTCTCCATCACAACTACACAACTCTGCAGTTGCAGCAAAAAAGCGGCCATAAACAATATGTAAGCAAATGAGAATGCCTGTGTACCAATAAAACTTTATTTTAAAAAAATAGGTGGGCCAGTTTGCCGATCCCTAGGCCAAAATATTAAATGTATAAAGTAGTTTTGCTCTCCTAATGAATTAAATCAGGCTTGTCAATTGGAAATTCGATGTTTATGGTGAGAATGAACACAGAGAAAGACCATAATTTCTGTTTGGCATCATAATTTCTGATGGCCATAATCTACATTAGATAGAACAGGTGGTGGCCAAAGGGTTAATTCGCCTGAAAAATCATGTAAGAACTCCAAGAAAGCTGTTGTGAAATATATTTTCTGTGAATCAATAATCAATATTATTTTTGAAGGAAACAACTTTAACAGAAATATGTGCTCTGCCCTCAGAGTTGTCTAAGAAAAACAATTGACAGAGGCAAAAAATATATATATATAAATCTTTAAACCTGAAATTGCCCCCAGCAGGGCTGTAGGAAAGCATGGTATTCTGGGCCAAAGGCCCCAAGCCAATTGTGCTTAAATGATGCACTTGGGACTTCCTTTTGAAAAGCTGAGTGCCATCATTGGTCATTCTCTAGTTGAATGGACAAGATGCCCCAAGGCATCTCCCAAACACTTTTTCACTTATACTTTAAAGATAAAAGGCAGCAGTTCCTTCTAACACATTAGATCAAAGATGCTGGATAAACACAGAGAACAGAGGACAACAATAAGGCTGCATTTATCTACTTCTATGCCTGACACTGCCCCAGCCAATATTGATGGCTAAAGATTTCTAGCTGACTGGCTTAACTCCATCAGCTCTCTACTCCAGCAAAGCCTCCACCTCCCCAAACAATAACAATGACCAAAAATGCTAACATTCATTGAGAGTTTACTACACACCCATGTTAGTTTAGGTGCCTTATGTACATTAGCTTATTGAATCATCACCATAATCTTAGAAAGCCAGTTACCAGTATTAACGTCAGCATCCCATTTTGCAGATGGGAAAAATGAGGATGGACAGGTAAAGTAACTTAAACAAGATCACAGAGCTAGTAAGTGACAAAGCTGGGTGTTGCACCCAGCCAGTATGGCTCTGGAGTCCACTCAGGTCTACAGTGCTCTGTACTGCCTTGTCAAAGCACTTCATTACCTACCAGGACATCACCCCAGCTATAAACTTCAACACCACCTCCTCCCACTTCTGCCCTCCTTAGTAGCAAACAAACAATTCTCTAGGCAGCCTGTTGTAGGTTTCTTTTTATGATTATACTTGGATGTCAATCATCTCTATTAAAAATATAAATGTGAATTTTTCTACATTTTTCCCTTTGTGACACTTTTGTACTTATCTTCTCTCTCTGGGCTTAAACCACTTTTGAGAACATGGATCATTCATGTATTGAGAGGCTGCTTTGACTGACTTCGCTGGGCTTCCACAAGTCCCATCGCCAGGCACCGTGCTAGGCAATTTGTAGGGAAGGATAATGAAAATGACAAATGAGCACATTCTCTGCAAAGAGCTGACCTTCTAATCACAGTATTGCTCAATGTTGCCTGCATATTCAAATCACTCGGGGTTCTTCAGCATAAATACCAGTGCCCTCACCCCACCCTAGACCCTTTGAATCAGAATCTCTGGGGTGAGGCCAGGACAGAAGTTTTCTTTCTAGAGCTCCCCAGGTGATTCAAATGAGCAGACCAGGCTTGCCTATCACTTCAGAGAGAGAGACACACACACATGTAAATGAGTAATGATAATACCTTGTGATTGGGGTAAGAGCAGAATGCTATAAATAGCATAAAGACAGAGCCACTGCTTCTGACCAGGGACCCTGCAGAGGCCTTCACAGAGGAGAAGATACTGACCTGATCTAATTGGATGAACAAATGTTCACCAGGTAGAAGAAAAGGGGAGCTTGGATACCCAGGCAGACCAAAGAGCGAGCCCAAAGACACAGAGTTAGGGAGAAGGAAGGTGCATTTTGAAAAGAAACATGATGCCCCATGGCTAAACAGCAGGTGGGTGTTGGAAGGGCAGAAGCCAGATCACTAATGGCCTTGGGTGCCATGCTGGGTGCTACACTTTAATCCTGCAAGTCAGGGTCCTAGCTGTTGTAGCCCAGGTATGAACCAACACCCTTCTTCCCTTAAATCATCTAAAAGAGGACTCGATATTTTTCTGCAGGAATTTTACCATAGAACTAAAGCCAGAAAAAAATCAAATGTATAGAAACTAAGTAAATTTTGCTATATAATTAATGTACAGAACACATATTTGTTATCCCTAAGGAACTCTCAGGTAGAAGCCCTTATCAAGCAAGGACCACCTTCCCATTTCCCATGAGCATCTTTTAACTCATGTTAACCTCCTGAAGAAAGCAGAAGAAGTTCTTTCATTTGATTTAAATTATCCTGCCTTCTAATGATAATGCCAGGAGTCTCTTATTTGTGAAACATGAAATACTTCTAAATTTTATTGTATTTATAAAGGAGAGAAGACAGGTAAAGCCTTCCATCTGGGTTGTTGGGGGGGAGTCTCATTTTTTCTTTCTCCAAGTGCTTTAATAAACATGGGCAATGTGGGCCTTACAAAATTCTAATCCTTAGAGTTTAACACTATGATTATTTTGCACAGTCAGTACTAACAGGAAACCATAGTAAGGATGGTCATTCACTAGTTGTATGACTTACTGCAAGTCATTCCACCTTTTGGAGTCTCACATTTCTCAATTGCATAACGAAAGGTTACACTCAGTTCCTACCAGCTTTGAGATTTGGTGACTTCTATGGATTCTGATTTTTTTCCAGCCCTAAAGTTGAATGATCAAAATCACTTCTGATGTTAACTCACTATGATTCCTCTGACAGCCCATGAAAGCTATTTTACACCTTGACACCCCCCCAGAGAAATCAACTTAAAATATTTGTCTTTGACAAAAATGTGGGTTTAGTACTTAAAAATGCTGTCAGGTTGCATGCAGTTTGATGGAGCTGCTTAAGAAATCTGTCAACAGCATCCTGGGTTAAATTGTTGAGCAAGCGAACTGATCCTGTCCTAATGTAGTTGAATATTTCCTGACAGCCTGCTATAGCTTCTTTAGCTCTTCGTGTTCTGTCAACTACTAGAGATAGCTTCTTAAAGAGGGGTGCGTCTTTGTGCATTAAAGAATGTCAAATGTGGTTCAGTCACTTGCATTTCAAGGGCATTCTGTGCAAAGCTGCCTTAGGTCTCTGAATGCTCAGAAAAGTTCTGCTACACCTTGTTCCAAAGAAAACTATTCTAATGTTTCTTCTGAGAAGACTGAGGTTAACTCTTATCTGAAGATTTGAATTTCACCAAAAAGATTAAAATCTATGGCTTTGGATGCACAAAATTAGATCAAATTGCTCAGTACCTGATTTGGGTGTCCTAGTATCTTTCTGTGACAGAGCTTTATACCTGCCTCGTCCATTCTTAGTACGAAAGTGACATGATTACTATTATGTTCATTTAAGTGTTCCAGTTTCCTGTTAGTCAAAGAATGGTTTATAGACCAGCAGTAACAGCCTCACCTGGAACCTTATGAGAAATAAAGACTCTAAAGCCCTACTCCACACCTGCTGCATCGTAATCCGCATTTTAGCAAGATACCCAGTGATTTGTAAGCACGTTAAAGTTTGAGAAGTGCTGGCTTAGAGTATAGACTTTGGAGCCAGACAGACTAGCTGTGTGGCTAGGTGATGAAAATAAAGCCTGACATTTACTGAGGACTTAGTGGTGCCAGAATTGTGCCCAGGTCATACTAACTAAATAACACCTTTGATCCCCTGGGCTTTTTTCCACGATACCAAAACACACATACACACACACACACACACACACACACACACAGATAATGACACCTACTTCATATGGCAAATAGTACCACAAAACTCTTCCATCCTAAAACCAGGCATCATCCTGAGTTCTTCCCTTGCCCTCCACCTTCATCCAATTCTGACTGCCCTACCTACAAACTCTCTTGAATCCATCTACTTTTCTCCATCATATAGTTAACAGCTTGGTCTAAGTCACCATTATACTTGCCTGGGCCACCACCTACTTCTTTCCATCTGCACAGTCAACAGCTTAATCTTAGTCATCACTTAGTCATCATAGTGGTCCTTGCCTCGACCACTACAGTAGCCTCCTTACTGGTATCCATGAACCATCTATCTCAACCCAATCCATTCCTAACATTACATTAAAATGTATATGAGTTAAAACCTTAAACACAAAATGCCATAGAAGCAACATAACATAAAAGCTGATTTGTAAGACGTAATAATTTCCAAGTGTAAGCAAAGTAATGTGACTTTGGAAAGGCATATTTAATAAAGTTCTTATGGATTCTAGGAAAGGGAAGCCCAAAAGTGAAGAATCTGCACAATGTGACTCCAGCCTCCCCAGGGAACAGAGGCTTTGACCACTCTTGGACATAGTAACACTCTCTCACTCACTCTCTCTCTCTCTCTCTCTCTCTCTCTCTCCCCTCTCTCTCCCACACACACACCCTTCCTCCCCCACCCTTTAGAAATCTACTATACTATGAGTATAGACATGGATGCAGCAAGTTAGCTCTGAGACCAAGCAGTCGCCTCCCACAGGCTGGTTTTTTTGCTATCTAGGCCGCCTTTTGAGTATAATTTGGCTTCCTATGAAAAGTCTCCTAAAGGAGAAAATGCACTGATAATCACCCTGTCTACCTATCGGTCTTGTTCCTTAGTATGTTAACAAATTTGCATGGTTTTATCCATCTGTCCTTCATGAGGTCATACCCCCACCTCAAATGATTCTGAGTAGACTGACTGAACCATGGTCTTGGCATCTGCATTAATTTGGCCAATCAACAAACCACCACAAACATGCAGTGGCTTAAAGCCACACTATTTATTGAACTCATGATTCTATGGGCCATCAGGTTAGGTTGTGCTAAATTGGTTGGTTCTGCTGATTTGAGCCAGCCTGACCAACCTCTTCTGGGGCTCACACATGTAGCTGCAATTTGCTGCCAGGCTGACTGGGGGCTAGCTGAATGTCAGTGAGGGTGTCTCAGTTCTCCTCCACATGGTATCTCATCCTCCAGCAGGCTAGCCAGGGCCTGGTGACAAAATTCCAAGACCACCAAGAGGACAAGCCCCAATGCATAAACATTTCCAAGTCTCAGCTTGTGTAGCATATGCTACCATCCCATTGGCCAAAGCAAGTCACAAGGCTAAACCCAGAGTCAATGTGTGAGGGCACTACTAATGGGCAAGGATACTGGAAGTCATGAACAACCTGAGCCATCCTTGCAATCAATCCACCAAACATCTGAAGCTGAGAGACATAGTGAATATATCCGAGGACATAGTGATGACCTCAAAGAACCACCATCCTGAAAACCAGGCAGCTTCAAACATTCTTGAATCATTGTCAATCTTCAAGATGGCCAATCACTGCAACATTCTACACTAGTTCCTTAAAGTAAGTTCAGCCCATGTGTGCGAGATGAATTCAAGTAAAACAGCCTTTAAACCACAGGAGGCACCACCACCTCTGTCTGTCCTATATTTGAGTGTTGTTACTGTGAACATGAAGTGTTAATGGTGTGGCTCATGTCCATGCTGTATCGTCAGGAATGGGAGCAGGCAGTGGGGAGGCAATTCTACTACCTCTTGGCATATAAGGAATAGCAAGTTTCAGCATCCAGAAGAGATGTCAAATTTTTCTGGCCTTTTATGAAATTTGATTCACTGTGTTATGCTACTAGTTCACAAACAGTATAAAAAAAATAAACCGTGTATGCATTTCCAAAGTACAACTGGTGAAGAGAACACTTCGTACCAGCAAAATTAAATTAAAAGATGTCTAAAGTAGTTACATCAGAAAGCCATGGCCAATTTCAAAAGGATGACTTCAATAAAAACTAGGTTATCTTCTGGAACATTCTATGAGTATTGTGCACATATGGGGACACCTTGTGAGGTTTCTTCCCAGGACCCTAAATAGGAGGTAGGACATGAGCCCCCCTCTTTTGGGCATCACCCATCAAACTATGTGGAATGTTTTACTAACACATCTCCAGCCATTAGCATGGGAAGAAGCAAGGACACAGGTGACCGATCTCTCAAACCCCTTTCTCTTTCCTTTGTTCTTTCTCCTAGAACCTAGAAAACATCCTGTCCCAGTGGAGTGAAAGCATCTCTCCTCCATTTCCTTCTTCCTTGTGTATAATCTTTGATTCCTCCCATTCTTTTCTTGGCTATAAAATTTATGACTCACACATGGGTGGAAGGGGAACATTTACAGGGAAACAAAAAATATACTGATTATTATTTCCAAAATATCATCCCCATCTACCTGTTTTCAAAATTACATCTTTGCTTTAGCAGTAACGAAAACATTTTCCAAGCACAACATAAAAGAAGTAGTGCCTGTGTAACAGCAAGAATACCCAAAACCTGGCACAAAGTTAAGCCAGGAAGGGATTTATGTTGTTACAGCCTCAATCTTACAACTTCTCTCTCTTCATTGCTCTCCTTTCTTTCCACTCCACTCCAAGTTATTAATGGATGCAGAGCTAGTGGCAAGAATATGGAAACCTGACTTTGAATCCCAGGGTCTCAACTTAGTAAATGTATAAGGAGCAAACTCACTGCATTTTCCTGAGCCCCAGTTACCCCTTTTGTAGTACGGGGATTAATGGCATTGTGCTAAAAATAGAATAAGAAAAAGTACATATGCAGATGCCTAGTTCAGTACCTGGCCTGTAGTAGATGCTCAGTAAATAGTAGTATTATTATACCTCCAGTTGATTGATTTCTCTAGTCAAAGCATAACAGCTAACATCTTGATCCATCTGATCACATGACGCTCCGCTCCAGCCTGCAGGTGTTCCAGTTTGTGTCATCAACTTTACTCTTTTAACAGCTCAGCCTTTCTCTGCAATGCCTTCCCGGCAGACCTGCACTCCAATTCTTACCAGGGCTGGGGCAGGTAGGAGGATAGAGAGGAAATTTCTCACCACCTGCCTGCAATGTGGATGCCATTCTGCTTGCATAATCTCTTTATGCCATGCCTCAGGTCCAAATAGCTCATGAAGCACTTTATAAACTTTACTGACTCTACAAAGCATGTGGCAAAAAGAAACTACTGGGCCCACCACTGAGATGGCGCCCCTCCAGGATACAAAAGAGGTTACAAAATCAAACACTGTAGCTCTTCCCAGCAATTAGGAAGGCAAGTAAAGAGAAATGCTCCGGCTTAACCTCAGGGCACCGGGGAGCTGGAATCTTAGGAGGAAATGACCCTAGTTGGAAGTGTAATAAGAAAAGAGAGATGCCTGGCCTTCATAACCACGGGTAGCCGAGAAATTAGATTTGTGACGCACCTAGAGATCGAATTTGTTTTCTTCAAGCCAGCATAACGCTTGGAAAAGAATAGATCAGACTTTCTCACAACATGATTGGGGAGGGCTACGTCAGAGTCGCTTGAGAGATTTTTAAATATGGGGATGCCTGGGTTCACCCCACATCTCAGGCTGATTCAGGGGATCAAGCTTGAGGCCTGAGAATCTGCATTTTAACGCCACCTAAGGTCGTCATTATGTCCTGAAAGGTTTTGTCCTCTGTTTAATTTCCATCTCCTCATACCAATCTCTGGAAACCAGACGAACCCAAGAAGCAATGCTGAGGCGCTGAGCTGGATTTGGGCCACAGAAATCAAGAAAACCTCTTCTGCCTCCCATCTCCCCGCCCTCGAGAGAAAGGGAACATGAAACAGTACAGCCTTCTTCTGTCTCAGAAATTAGGAGACTTCCATGGTCCCCAAATCTCATGTAGAAATTCAGTCTCCAATGTCGGAGATGGGGCCTGGTGGGAGGTGTTTGGGTGGTGGAGGTGGATCCCTCATCACCTGCTTGGCGCCCTCCTTGAGGTAATGAGTGAGTTCTCATTCTATTGGTTCACACGAGAGCTGGTTGTTTGAAAGAGCCTAGCACTACTTCCTTTCTATCTTGCTCCTTCGCTCACCATGTAACACACCTGTTCCTCCTTCACCTTCCACCTGGATTGGAAGCTTCCTGAAGCCCTCACCAGAAGCAGATTCTGGCCCACCATGCTTCTTGTACAGCCTACAGAGCCGCGAGCCAAATAAACCTTTTTGAAAAAAATAAAGAAATTACCCAGCCTCATGTATTCCTTGAAAACTCCAGGAGGAACCATTCGGGTTTAATACAGAGCAAATATCTGCCCTCAGCCTGGGGAGTTGTGTGCCTGCACTCCCCTGATGCCGATGGCCTCTCTAGAAGCACCTCCCCCCCCCCCCCCCCCCCCCCCCCCCCCCCCCCCCCCCCCCCCCCCCCCCGCTCCTCCTCAATACCTGTGCCTGCTGGGGCTCCTTCAACCTGGGCAGCTGACATCTTGGCCATTCTTTATAGGAAACACCAGTCCAATTATCCACTTAAACACTGTGAATGTCATGCATTCTTGCCACACCATATAGCAGAGTTGCACTCTGTTCCAACCTCCCGTGGGCAGCTCCAGCCACCTGTCTTTAAGCTTCTCAGCATGAGTCAAATACCTGTTACTTTGCACTCTCATACTTCAGAGCATATTATTCCCCCTCCCCCCAATCCCCAGCGTGGCCACCTGTAGTGGAGTATGGAAGTATGATTGGCTTCTCTCTTTTCTCTGTCAATTCCCTACTTACCTCCCCAACCATGAACTTTGATCATCCAGGGTTGGAAAATAGAGAAGCAAAAGTGGGGAGGAAGAGAAGTAAGAGACAGGAAAAAACTTACTCTTTCTTCCTGGGGTTCTTTGAGGGAATCCTTGGAAATCTCCCTACTGGGAACTTTTATTCTATTTGCCCTGACTTGGGCAACACATGTCTTCTGGTTGTTGGCTAACCATCCCGAGCCTCAGCCCCTGTGTGCTTCCAAAAGTCCACATTTGGACAGAGCTCTTTTAAAAGCAGTTCCAGGCTGACCAAGATCTGGTTCCCCCACCCCCAAAAAACACTCATTTAATTTGCTTCCTTTTGGTGGAGATACAATTTGCTCAAATGCATCTCTGTCCCCCTGCTGCCAAGAGCCATGTTATGGATTAAATTATGTCCCCTAAAAAGGTATGTTGAAGTCCTAACCCCCAATACCTCAGAATGTGACCTTATTTGGAAACAGGGTCATTGCAGATGTAATTAGTTAAGATTAGGTCATACTGGAGGTGTGGTGTTAGTCCAATATGATTGGTGTCCCTTATAAGACAATATGAGGACAGGGACGCAGGGAGAAGACAGAGGCAGAGATTGGAGTGATGCTGCTACAAGCCAAGGACTGTCTGGAGGCCACAAGAGGCTCGAAGAGGCAAGGAAGGAATCTTCCCGAGAATCATCAGAAAGAGAATGCCCCTGCTGATGTCTTGATTTCTGACTTCTGGCCTCTGGAACTGTCAGAGAATAATTGTTGTTTTAAGCCACCTTGTTTTTGGTACTTTGTTGCAGCAGCCCTAGGAAACTCCCACAGGCTACCTCAGTTATCCCCTTGCCTATGTTCTTTCTTTCCTCATGGGCCAGGCTCCATTCTCTGCATGCTCACGGATTCCAGGAGACATGTGGAACAAGCTCTGAGAGGTGCCTATGATTCCCCCCTCACTGACAGAGATGAGTGAAGCATCCGCCTTCACTTCTACCATGTGCTGAAGAAGAACTGTCACACAAGTACAGAGTCCAGAGAACTTCCCCTCCCTCTCGCCCCTCAGCTCCTCAAGCATCAATCCTTTTATATCCTTGAGTTCATGTTGGATGGAGCATCCAAAACTTTGTGTAGGGGGGTCGTGGGGGGTGGGTATGTGTGTGTATACACAGGCATGCGAAAGCCAATCCAGCACCCCCTGTTGGAACATTAGAATGTGAGGGTACCTAACGCTTTCTATTTTTCATTAACAACCTTTGAGACATTAGCTAAAACTAAAACAGATAGAATCCCATTTTAAACTCCTGATCCACTGGAGGGCAAAACACCTTCGTTTTCAGTTACCTTGGAAACTACTTTCTAATTTCTAGTCATGAGAAATTTAAGTGAAACTATGATCTGATAAGCAGCAAAGGTCCTCTTGTTAATTGCCTAAGTCAAACAAAATGATATGGCATTCTGAAAACGTCGGAACTCATGCTCCCACGAGTCCCCATAAAAATCACTACATACACTGAATCTATAACTATGTGCTGTTTACAAAGCAAAGTCTTTATTTTTAAATCCAAAGGATACACAAGAAAAAGGTATTTTTAAAAATGTGTACAGGTATATACTGATTTCCCCTCCCTTGGATATATACCCAGCAGTAGGATTGCTGGATCATATGGCAGTTCTAGTTTTAGTTTTTTGAGACACCTCCATACTGTTCTCCATAGTGGCTGTATTAATTTACACTTCCACAAAAATGTATGAGGGTTCCCCTTTCTCCACATCCTCACCAACATCCATCATTACCTGTCGTTTTGATAAAAGCCATTTTAACCATGGTGAGATGATATCTCATTATAATTTTAATTTGCATTTCTCTGATAATTAGTGATGTTGAGCATTTTCTTCACATGCTTGTCCATCATTTGTATGTCTTCTTTTGAGAAATATCTATTTCAAAGAAATACCTGCATTCCCATGTTTATTGCAGCACTATTCAAAATAGCCAAGATATGGAATCAACCTATTTGTCAATGGATGAATGGATAAAGAAAATGTGATACATATACACAATGGATTATTATTCAGCCATAAAAAGAATGAAATCCTGTCATCTGCAACAACATGGATGGAACTGGAGGACATCATGTTAAGTGAAATAAGCCAGGCACAGAAAGACAAATATCAAATGTTCTCACTCATATGTGGGAGCTAAAAATAAACTGAATGCATGGAGATAGAAAGCAGAATGATGGTGACCAGAGGCTGGGAAGGGTAGTGAGGAGAGGGTAGAAATAGGTATGGTTAATGGGTACAAAAATACAATTAGATAGAAAGAATAAGATCGAGTGTTCAGTAGCACATTAGGGTGACTGTAGTTAACAATTTATTGCACATTTCAAAATAACTAAAAGACTGGAGTTGGAATGTTCTAACACAAAGAAATGATAAATGCTTGAGATGACGAATATCCCAATCACCTTGATTTGATCATTCCACATTGTATGCATATATCAAAATATCACATGTACCCCATAAAGATGTACAACTGTTATGTATACATAATAATTAAAAACTAAAAAAATGTACAGGTAGTTTCCAGATTTTGGATAGGTTGTGTTCTAAGAGCTTATTTGAATGTTTTTTGCAATTTAGAACGCGTTTCTAACAAAATAATGTACCAAAAAGTACTTAATTTTTTCAGATTAATCCCCCAAATGTGGTGCAGTTTTGTAGGGGCTGGGCCTACAAGAAAGGATGGGTGGATGGATGGAAAGAACGTGAGCAGGGTGAATGAAGGGTCAGGCGTAAACGCCTGCCAGAAGCTACTTGTTTGCTGAGTGCAAAGGTCAGCTGAAAACCACTGACCTGTATGGAAGTTGTTAAAGAAATTAGCAAATGGCCCCGACCCTTTGCACATATCCTTGGAAATAAATACGGGGAGGAAGTTGGCTGAGGAGGCCATTTTCTCCTTTAGATTTTGGTCTCTCTCCTTCTCTCTAAATACTATGTGTTTCGAGTAATTATTCCTTTCCTCGCTACTGAGCTCGGAAGCAAAAAAGCAGCCGCAACACAGTTTGATTTTGTTTATTTTGGTGCAAGAAATAGATCCTGAGCTACCACTTTGTAGCAGGCACCAAGCTAAGCATTAGCTTGCAGTAGTTGCTGTTGATGGCCCATCCCATGTAAGCCTGGACCACCTTTGCGTTCTCTGCTGACACATCCCACATGAAGCACCTCAACTTCCCACTTCTCTGCCTGAAGACCCTCTCCACAGCCACAGGAGCTTCCTCATCCTCTGGGTAGGGCAAGGTTGTCACACGCCCAGGAGTATCCCTTATCCAGTGAAGGAAGGGAATTGTGAGTGAATATTCCAGCTTCCCATCCCTCAGTAGGGGCAATTCTGAGGCGTTTTACACATAATTATTCAGAGAATCCCCAGAAGGACTGAGCTCCGGTTGCCCACAAGGATTAACGCATTCATGAACTTTCCTTCTTGGCTTTCCTTTCTTCCCTGTCTCACTTTTCTCACCTGTTATGTGTGGTTCCTGGTATCACCTATCTGTGACCAAATCCTTGTCTCACTGTCTGAGTTCAGGGAAACAAAAATAAGATCTTTCAAAGATGAATAACTCACAGATCTAGCCCTGATGAAGCTTCCAATCAGTTGCAGTTTGAAGACACGTGAACACAATATTAAGTGCAAAGATAGAGGTTGGTACAGAATTCAACAGAAGGACGGAGGAAGGCAGGCAGGAATCTCAGGGAAAGACTCTGGGAGCAGTAGCACTGGAATTGACTCTTGGAGGATGGTTAGGAGTTAGCCAGTTCAAGAAGAGGGGAAGAGCTTCCATAAAAAGAAACAACTTAAGAACACACCCACATGGCAAATGCAAGTAAACAGTACAAGTTGTTTAGCATTGTTAACTAAGGCAGGGAAACCAAGGGTGTCAGGAGATGAGTCCAGATTTGAGGGTAGGGGATGGGGAAGCTGGTCACAGAGGGCTTTGTGTGCCTGCTCCAGCCAAAGTTCTTAAAAGCATCCCTGACTCCTCTGTCTCTCATATCTCCTATTCAAACTATTAGCAAATCTTATTGGTTTTACTTTCAAAATATATCTTAATTCCAACCATGTCACACCTCTTAGAATGAGTAGCCCAACCCAGAATCATCTCTTTCCACTGGTGGAATAACTATCCACCTGTTTTCCTTGCTTCCTTTCTTAAAATCTTTCAGAACATTAATCAGTTCATTACTTTCCTGCTTTAAACTCTCCAAGGGATTTCCATCATATTCTAATAAAATGAAAAGTCCTATATGGTCTGGTGTCCAGCTACTCCTCTGACCTTATTTCCTACCACCCTCTCTTCACTTACTCTGTTCCAACCACACTGACCGCCTGGCTGTTTCTTGAATATTCCAACAGCAGCATGTAGCTATTAGCTACCAGTATGGTAGAATAGAATAGAATGTCTTCATCATCACAGAAAGTTCTCCTGGATAGCGCTTCACTAGATGGTCTGCTTCTCAAGGCAAGACCTGAGTGCTTTCATTTTTGTATGCCTAGCACCCAATGCAATGCCTGACACCCATCAGATGGTCAAGCAATATCTCATATTTTGAAGCATTAATGAACAAATAAATGAATCTTAGTGGAGGGGGCAGGAATTTGTAGCTTGACAGACCTGAATTTGAACCGTGGGTCATCTTTCACTTGCTTTGTGATACTGGGAAAATCACTTAAGAGTCTTATCCCTCTAACTCAGTGTTTCTCAACTGGGGGTGACTTTGAGTCCCCCAGGGAACATTTTGCAATATCTGGAGACATTTTGAATTATCATAACTGGTGGTGGCAGGGTCCTACTGGCATCTAGGGGGTAGATACTAGAGGTGCTGCTCAACTTCCTACAATGCAGAGGACAGCCCCCATAACAAAGAATCATCCAGCCCGAAATGTCACTAGTGCTAAGATTAAGAGACCTTGCTATGTACTCACAGGACACACAAGCTGGTGGTATGCCCTTCTTCATTCTGTCTGACTCCAGCCACTCCCTTGCTCCTTTCCACCTCCAGCATCTTTAGAATCATGGGATCTTAGTGTTGAAAGAGACTATCTTAGTTTGGCTCCCCCCAGAAGCAGACTGTGAAATGGGGTTCCAGTGTTAGTTATTTGGGAGGTGGAGGAAACAACAATAGGAAAGAGGAGAAATGAGTCAGCGAGCAGGAGGATGAAGAGGATGCTGTCATGGTGGGCGACTGGAGCCAGAGCCAGAGCTGGGCATTCCTCAGACTTACCCCACCTAGGGACAAGAGAGCTGGGGTATTTATCCATGAAGCCACAGCAATCATTGGTTGAGGGATGCTCCGGGGGTGTTGCTTCCCTGGCACCTTTTGTCTTTCACGTGAGTGGTAAAATAGGACTTGGAGCCAGAGAGAGCCATCAAGCAGCAAAATGCAAGTGCTAGGAGTTGGAAATTGGGCCCATGTGCCCTGAAGAGGAAAGAGTGACGAGTTATAGGCAGGGCAGCGACAGCATTTGCTACTTAGCTTTGTCTCCATGACTTTACTCAGGAGCATGGGCTCTGGAGCATAAATGCCTGGGTGCAAATCCTAGGCACAAAATTGGCTTGCTCTGTGACCTTGAACAAGTTACCACTCTAACTTCAGTTTCTTCCACTATAGCAGAGAAATGACAGTAGTGCTGACCTAACAGGGCTGCTGTGAGGATTAAATAAGAAGTTACAAGTGAATCACATTAAGTGCCTTGCTCAGACATCCTTAGCTATTATGGTGATAGAGGTTGTAATAATAGCTAACCACAGTGGAAAATTTACTTTGTGTCAGGCACTCTTTTAAGTATGTGACGTGCACAAACTCATTTAATCTTCCCAGTGACTGAGGTAGAACACATCATTATCCCTGTTTTGCAGGTAAATACAAGGTACTACAGGTCAGTCAGATAAAGTTGTGTTGCCTGAGATAAGATCTGAAAGCCATCCATTATATAAAGAAGGAGAAAAGGACATCCCAGGGGTAGGAAGTATGCTGTGTGCATGTATGCTAAATCAGAGTCCTCTTTAAAGTCTTTCCCTCCTTGTGCGGTGACAAAGTCAGACACTGTGAAATATGACCAAATATTTCCTGATGATCCAAGTGCCAGGTACAATCATTCACTTGAATTGCAGGGTGACATTTCCCCCAAACCCTGTGCTCTCCAAACCAAGTGGTGGGTGGCAGCTCAATCCTAAGGCACGTGGTCTTTTTGCACCATAGCCTGCAATTACAGTGAAACCTGACCTTTGCAGTTTCATTTGCAGGCTTTTGAAATGAAGATGTCGGGATTCAAAATTGGGCAACGTTGTCAGCAGGGAGACGCCTGGAAGCAGAAGAATATTTATGGTAATAAAAAACTTGAGCTCTCAAAGGACCAGCTAAATTACAGTTGGCACAAGGCATATTAGAGCTTGTCCAGATTTACTGTCAGCCCTCTGAATTCATGGCCTTAAAAGGTAATAAATTATTGGAGGAATATCGTGCTTAGGCAGATCAGAGATAAAAACGAATAAGGGAGCTTATAAAATGAAAATTGTTGCATTCCAAACTTTTCTCCTAAATTTGATCAAATTATAAGATTTTTGGACATGAACTGAGGTGTTATTTAAAAATCTGCAATTTCTGTTGCTATCTGATTATTTAATCTGATTTCCCCCACACATACTTTATCCGCGTATGAGTGGAGGAGGGGTGAGTCGCAAGCTGTTTGACGAAGAAAAAAGATTGAGCAGGAGCCAGCAAATGAGTTAATATCAGTTTGCTCATTTATCCTGTTCTATTTTTGTCCTTCAGTGCTATAGAATTGTGAATACTAAATCTAGAAATTGAGAAATTGTTTTTTTAGAAAAAAAAAGGTTCAACAAGTATCCTGTAAGACATCATGATATTAAGCATAGATTTTTATTCCCTCATGACACACCCATCTATAGTATAAATATCCTTAATTTACAAGTGAGTTTAACACATTTATCAAGTTAGAAAATGCCATACCAGCCTTATATGCAGTATAAGAACATGATAATTAAACATTTATTCACACCATCCTTAATAAGTAAAATATTTCTCCTAAGAAAGCTGAAAAGTAGAAGCAAAAAAAGTGAACATAAAAGAATGCAGAACAAGGTGTAATCAATGGTGAAAGTGCAGATCTTAACTCTGCTTAATAGGATGACAGCTTTGTGCTGCCTCAGCTCCATACACCCACCTAGGAAGGTACAACAATTGGCCAACCTGCCCTCTCTCTAAACACACACCATCTAGTTCTTTAGCAACAGTGCAAGCAAAGACAAAAACTACAAAATAAATAGGAAACAAACAGCCTTACAGCATATTTCACCTAGAATAATCATGCTCGAGAGAGTCCAAAGTGATAAAATTCTATCCAACAGGAGGAAGGTAACAATAAAAGCCTTCTTTTCCCATACTAGTTTTTGGGAAATGAGATTTCACATCTTCCCATTATAACCCAATCCAATTTTTAACAAGCAGGACCATGAAAAAAGATCTTCCTTATGTCTAAATTAAATCCTTAATCTTGCACTTTAAACCACATTTCCCTTTGATTATCTTCACTAGAAATAGAGAAACTTTCATTTACCAAATGTCTATTCTCTTATTTCCTTTTATCTTCTCTGAGTCACTTAACTTCACTGTCATTCTTATTTTCCTATAATCCAGGCCTTTTCTGGGCTACATGTGAACTCTCCAAGGTCCTTAAATTTCATGAGTTTTGGAGTTCAGAATTATACAGGTTATTTAAAAGAAGTATTGACCAACACTGTATATAAGTTCTTTTTTATTTCAAATTTATTTATTATAGATATGAATACATTCACTTTGTAAAAATAATCAAACTGTATAGAAGCATGTGGTTAAAAAATAAATGTCCCATTTCATCTCAAACTATTCCCCTTCCTGGAAGTAACTACATTTAAAAATTTAATGTATGTCTTCTTAGACTACTGTCTTTCCATTTACAGACCCATGTATGTACATACACATATATGTATGTTGAATTTTGCATAAATTATTTTATTTTTTATATCATTTATCCTTGTTTGTGTATTTCTCAGAAATTTTACTATATCGTTACTAGTACCTATTCAATACTAAAATTGATGCAATTGCTTAAGTTAGAAATTGTGTTCAGCTCCTGCGAACAGAGGCTAAAAATAACAATGGCTTAAGCAAATTAAGAGATCATTTCTCTCACCATAGCAAAAACTGGCTGGTTGTTTTCCAAACCATATTCCTTTTCTTCCTGTGTACATAATTAAACTACATTTCCCAGACGTTGTTACAGTTAGGCACATCCATGTGACTGAGGTTCACCAATGAGCTATGAGTGGAAGTGATGCATATCACTTCCAGGACTGGGAGACAAAACCCTACCACAAGGATCCTCCACTCTCCGTTTGAGTGGAGTGGACCCTAGGACCTAGAGGATAGGAAAATCACAAGATGCCTGTGTTGCCACTTTGAGAGAGTCTGCCAGGAGAGTCATTCAACTGAAACATCTAACTTGGACATTTGCATGAGTGAAAATAAGCCTTCATTGTGTTAAGCGACTAAAATTGGGGTTGTTATAGCAGTTAGCCTACCTTGGATAATATACATACACTTACTGAAGTAAACCTGAATTGAGTAATCCAGGGCTGGTATACTGGCTCTGCGGAGTCACCAGAAATGAGAGCTTTTATCTTTCTGCCTCGCCATCCTTAACAAGTATAATAGATCTTACATTGTCTGCTCTGTGTAGTTTCTGGGCCTTGTGGGGGTCTCCAGAGCTGTTATCTTTTCCACAGTTACAATATGTTACATGTATGATACCTATTCATTATTATATAACCTGTGAGCAATGTAGCAAGATGATGCACATGGCATGGTAAGAAAATGTAGCTGAGTTTCATATATAATCTGAAAAACTATAAACTATATAGAGTTTTAGAGTGACATCATTGGAGAGTATAAGAGACTTGGCAAAAATGTTTGCTAACAATCCAATCCTATCTTTCCTAAGAAACAGAGGAGACTTGAAAAGGCATGCTCCCAAACATCACCCAATTTTATAACATTTGCTGACAATATATCTTATGTATTTAATGCAGTGAACTTTAATTCCTATAAAATTTATGTCAATATACTCATTTTCACCAAGCCACCAAACCTGTTGTTGGTGAGATTGCTTTAGCTCAGGCTTCCTCTATAAAGATTGTCCTTTGGTGCTGGATGGCAGCTGGAGCTCCAGCCATTATGTCTAAGTTCCAGGAAGCAGAAGCAGGTAAGGAGGGAGATAATCTGAAGAAACAGTATATTGAGTGTCTTACCAAAACATTTGGAAATATTAAGGTCCAGATATCTCTCAAAGTCACAATGACACACATAAAAACCTGAGCACTTCCCAAGTGAGTAAAAGAAAAAAATAATTACATAGAATGAATGCAGAGAGGACTTTACTCAGTCTCTTTGAGGCTAAAGATTAAAAATTTCAGAAAATCCACAGAAGAAAGAAATTTTAAAGTATACTGAGTTGTGTCTGCACCGAAGAAAACTCCCGACACCCCTTGTAGCACACATGAGGAGATGAGTTCTTATCTAGAGCACTGACAATTTTTTTTTTTGAGACAGGGTCTTGCTCTGTTACCGAGGCTGGAGTGCAGTGGTGTCATCATAGCTCACTGCAGCCTTGAAACCTTGAATGCCTTGGCTTAGGCGATCCTCCCACCTCAGCCTCCCGAGTAGCTGGGACCTAGCTACTATTTTTTATTGTTTGTAGAGATGAGGTCTCACTGTGTTGCCCAGACTGGTCTCGAACTTCTGGCCTCAAGTGCTTCTGCCTTGGCCTCTCAAAGTGCCAGGAGTAAAGACATGAGCCACCACATTCAGCCACATTCTTTTTTTTTTATATCACACCTTCATCTTCAATATATCCAGGAAACAATAGTGCCTGTACCCCAATGAGTCCCTTCATGCTGCCAAGATGTTTCACTGGTCACACTACCTAAATATTTTTATCTTTTAGAGCTAAGTGTGCTGCTGAACTCTGAGGACAAGCCCAAAGCCCTCTCCATGGGTAAACTTTTGTTGCCATCAAAGAAAACAAGTTTCAAATTAAGAAACCGCTCATTTCAGCCTTGGTCATTTGTCTTATTGGACATTTACTTAATGATACCAAAACATGTAAAACTCAATTCTGAAAATCTCAGAAACGAAGTATCCCCTTTCTTTTCTGAGGCTATGTGAAGGATAGATATTTCACCTACTTATTCCAGTTACACTCATGCATAAAATAAACCCTAAATTATCATTCATCAAACTTAGTATCACCTATGTTTTCTCAGCTGGAAGAATATACCTCATTTATGTAACTAAAATTCTAGCTATCATCCTAATCCCTGAGACACTTACCTAAGTTCAAATCCTACCTCTATCATTTAATAACTATAAAATTTTGACAAGGCCCATTACCTTTAAAAACCTTAACTTCTCCATCTGTAAAATAGGGATAATATGTACTATCTACACCATGTAGTTGTTGTTGCAAGAACTATGAATGGTCTGAGATTTGACCCTACTTTCAAGCTAACCAGCTAACCTGCCACAGTTTTATGAGGCAGGCAGAAGACACTAGACTCCTGGGTCAGAAACAGAGGACTTTATTACTCACCACACAACAAGCAGCATGAGCTTCATGTTTGCATGAAACTTTTCCCCTTAATTCCCAAGGGGCAATACAGAGTGGATATAGTCTATACACCAAATTTTTGCCACAAATGAGGAATCCCAAACTTAGAAAAACGCAGTCTTTTAAAGGATCTACAAGCAAACCTGCCTAACCTTTGTTGCAGGGGTCCTCAAACTTTTTAAACAGGGGGCCAGTTCACTGTCCCTCAGACCGTTGGAGGGCCAGACTATAGTTTAAAAAAAACTATGAACAAATTCCTATGCACACTGCACATATCTTATTTTGAAGTAAAAAAACAAACGGGCAAAAACACCTGCATGTGGCCCACGGGCCGTAGTTTGAGGACGTCTGCTTTGTTGCAAAGGGAAACATTCTCTTAATTATTCTGGACAGCAAATAGAGGGAACTACTATCTCTATCTTTTAAGGCTATTTTCAATAGAAACATCCTTGAAAACATAATCCAGAACAAAGAAAGACGGTGCCTCTGCCTGTAAGATATGCAGAAATGCAAAAGAACCATGGAGAATTGTCTCCCAACAATTGTGAAGATTAAGCAATATGGAGGACAAGCATTTAGCATAGTTTTTGATGCACAGTAAGCACTAAATAAATGTTAGGTATTATTATTATCCCAAAAATACAAATTCTTACAATGTCTTTACCTTTCTATTGGTAGTATATTGTCAAGAAATTTTTCAGGGTCCAGCAACTCTTGTACTGCTGAAGCTTCTCCCTTAATCTTTTCTGCAATCACTGATGAAGTCATCAGGAAGATCCCCAAAGCTCCAGAACAATTCACTGTCTACATCCTCATAGTCCAGCAGCCATTCTCTTGCCATTTCTTCCCAGAAAGCTGCTGATTTAACAGTAGGGAATTGTAGTCTGTGGGTGTCAAGGGTTTAGTGTTCCCTGCCTTAAGGCATGCTCCACTTGAGGCTGACCTGCAGTATTAGGGCTCTCCTGGCCCCCGATATGTAGTCCTAATTCCTTGTTCCCCATCAGGTACATAAACTGAGCCCTCTATGAAGATGCTAGCTTACTACTCATATTGGTTGTGGCAGAGATTGGCAAGGTGTTCACCAAACCCATCCCCTCTTCTTGGGCACACAGCTAGACTACATTTCTCTGTTTCCCTTACAGTCAGGTGTGGCCAAATGCCTTAGATCTGGCCCATGAATTGTGCAGAAGTAAATGTGCACCACTTCCAGGCCTGGCCCATAGAAATATCCCACAACAATCCTCCACACTCTTTCTCTTCCTTCCTTCATGTTCCGGCAAGATGCAGAGGATACAGCAGCGGACTCTGAGGCCCTAGGGAATAGTGAAGCCACTAGAAGGCAGAAGCTTGGGTCCCTGACTGTGTGGAGCAGACTGTCCTCAATAACCCATCCCCATCAACATTTTATTATGTTAAGCCACTGAGATTTGGGGAGTTCTTCAATGTAACAGCTACAGTGCCCAGAGTATTATATGTGCCTTACACTGAGCCCATGGCCCTGTATACCCCACCTAGGTCCTGAGTGATTTGGCTGCCAAGAAGTACTCTAAGTAGAGAAGGGCAGCTCATACCCCAGAGAAATATGTTCTTTCCTAACATCAGATCCATAGAGAATTCTCTGGGTCACATTCAGCAATCTCAGAACCTGAATGTGACCCAGCAGAGTATCCTTCTGCCTCTTCCTTCCAAGATCTGACCACTTTCTTCCCGCCAGAGCCCTGAAATCACATTCTGCGGGACTTCAAAGCCTTGAACAACACCTTATCATTTGAAGTAAATGTCCCTATGTCCTTAGAGCATCAGACCGCACTCCCCTTTGTCATTATACTGACTCCTGGGATATCCACTTTAGGAAAAGAGGAGTTTCTCTGGGCTTTCATCCTCATTTGGCTTTCAATATCAAACCTCTCTACTCAGCAAAATTTCCCTTTCTACAGGGTACCCTACAGTCTAGTTAATAATTTAGCCAATGAGATGTGTAGGATAAATCCTGCCATAAACTGAAAAATGTGATTCAACCCATTGTTGCTACCACTCAATTTCTCCTCTGCTCCCTCCCCCAGGCCAGCATTTCCAGTGTCCTTTCCTACCTGGCCATGGCCATGGCCCCCACCTGAAGCTATCCATCCACTTTTCAGTAAATGTGTAAATATGGACAGATTTTGAATGCCCGGATAAGTAAAAAGTTGTGAGTTAAGGGTGAGAGGAATAAAGAAGACATTTCAGGGGAAGAAGAGGAAATATTAATAATAGAAGGGAGTAACTTTTTTTAAAAAGAGAGAACAGAATATATGTTCATATACATCCAAAAGAAACGCTTGAAAAAATTCTCTCAGGACCAGATAGCTTACCTAAATTATATACCAACTCATATCCTATGGTTAAGATAAACCACTATTCATATTAAATTCTAGGCTGACCAACAGGCCTATGAGAGGATTAAGGTGTGACTCTATAACAGATACCTGGATTAGTGGCTTTGAAGGTAGATAAAGGTGGGATCACATCCTAGCTCTGCCATTTATTAATGATTTTGCACTAATCATTTAGCTACTCCAACCCTCGGTTTTACACCTTAAAATGGAAATCAAAATACTACTTAACTCCTAAGTTAAAAGAAACAATGCATATAAAGTGCTTAGAACAATGATGCGCACATAGTCACTCCTTATTAAATAAATTAACAATTTGAGGCAGAGACATTTACTACTCTCTGAATATCCAAGTGCTCCCCGATATTTCTCAGCTCCTTTAAAGTCGGAAAGACAATGTACCAAGTTCTGTCCAATGGACTGTGAGCATGTGATATGTGTCACTTCTGGGCCAAAGAATTTGAGAACCAGTGTGTGTCCTTTCAGCTCTCTTCATCTCTGGAGAATTGATCGCAGAGGCTACAAGATAAGATAGCAAAGGCACAGGACGGAAACAGCGTTGAGGAGTCACCACATCTTATAAGACTTTCTGTAAGTGGGGAATATGCCTTGGTTGGGTTAAGCCACTGAGACTTCAGGATTGGTTTGTTGCTGCAGCCTGACCCAGCTTACCCTAAATAATACACCATTATAATGTAGTCATATCATATGCATAATTAAACAAATTCAATTATATGATCTTGGCCAAAAAAATCAAAACTAAGAAATAAGGAAACACTATTCTGCCACATTTTCACTCAGTAAGTGCATGGTCCAGAGTGAGCGTGAGATAAGAAACATCAATGTGTGGCTGCACCCTTGTTTGACCCCCATTTTTACTGCTTCTTATAGTATTGGCATCTTACCAAGCTAAATATAACTCTAGTTTTTAAAGATACCTATTTTATATACAATATATTCCCTAAACAGACAACTCTTTTATCTCATGTTCAACTGTAAAACAAAAATAAGAATTCTGTTCCAAAGCTGAAGACAAAACATGGCTGTGTTGTGCTTATCAAGAGAAATGAAATCTCTTGCCAGTGTGGCCCTTTTCCTAAGGTGTTTTCAAGGATAATTTTGACCACAGAGTCTTCCTAGCTAACTTCAGACCCTATCCTCAGTGTAAGATGTAACTGCACTTCATTACTGTAAGCATTAAATTACAGTGATGAAATTTGATAAGTATATAGAATTATTGGAACATACTAGTTGCTCAACAAATGTCCACTTCTATCCTGTGCCACTATATTTAATGAACAGCATATTTCAGAGGCCCTAATCCAATGGATGCCTTTCTGGTTGGGGCTACTGAATCCAACTTGGGGTGGAAGAGGAATGTTTACATCACCCTCCCACATCAATTCACCCGCCTTGTGGTTCTGTACAAGAAGGCACTTCCAGCCTCTCCACCTGATAACTAAGAGTTAGTGAGAACATCTTCAATTTCTCTCTCCCAAAGCCTCCTCCCAACAGAAGGCATGAAAACCCCAATTAAAGTCTAGGGCATTCGCAGGGTGATACTTTCCTTAATCAACAGAGTTATGTTGTCCCAAGGCTGGAATCCAGTCAGGCACTTTCTGTCTTTGCCCTTCATGAACTCAGGTGGCATTTCGGAGGAGAGATCGCCATCTTCATATCTCTCACCCATGGGATGGGTCCTCCTGGGCAGGGCTTTACTGTGAAGAAGAAGCCCTCCATTCCTTCCCTCTCAACCAGATGCTCTGTGAGTGAGGCCGGCCTGTACGCCTGCAGTAGTCTGGGTAAGTGGACACAAAGGCTGCTCTGGAGACCCAACTCCTTCAACTGGCAAATATAAAGGTCTGGGTTCAAGAGAGAAGCAGGAGACTCCACACAGGGCTCCTCTCTAAAGTGTATTCTCCATTCAAGAGAACTCTGCATTGGGTGTTAACAGACTCATCTTGCCATAAATAATGCTGACACTATTTGCCTTTTAATATTTTATGTTCTCCATCACCCAGAGGCTTGGAAAGAAAGCTTACAAACCTCACCCCAATCTCTGGCACAAAGAAAGGCTCATCTGGCCTTGGTACACTACCCATTAAATGTTTCCCTTATAAACTGCCCTAGCTCCCTCTCTTATCCTTCGTAGAATCAAAAGAGCTATGATTAAAGATTCATCTGGAAATAAGCTGTGATAGCTACACGTAGTCAAACTTAAACAGTCTCTTTCCTAGGAATTGCTATGGGAAAGGAAGCCTCTTACATGGTAACATGTTGAAGTACTGCATCACTTATGAAAGAAATTATATTGCCATGTTATGATGCATTTCTTAATCCACAACAGAACAGATTATGTAAAATCTGATATATTCAATGTACATAAACCAAAAATGTTCCTGCTTGGTCTTATTATAAAGATAAATTGCTGTAGAAATGGATATATATATATATATTATATACACACAAAAATGTGTAAGTATACTTAATGCAGTATATGTAAAAAATATTTTAGTGAGCCAAAATCTAAAATACCTAATATTACAAAATGAACCGAAACTTTTGGGTTTGTATGAATTACATGAAGCTCATCTTCAGACTAAGTCATGACATAAAATTATGGGATGAAGGCAGGTCAAGCCATGGCGATCACAGAGACAGGCAACATATTTCAAATAAGCTCATTTTAAGCCACGACTATATACAAAAAGACTGAACTATGGATCTCTAAGATGTTCATTCCAAGGGTAATGTTGCATATATATTTTTAGCCTTGTGTTATAAAGGAAAAATAAAACATACAACTGCATATTTCATGAAAGTTACTCTATGAACCTAATTAAGAAATTATAGGCTCTATAGTGAGTGTTCCATGCTCCAACCCTGTGGGATTTGCTTCATTATTATGTAAATTGCTATCTTCTCCAAATTCTATTAAGATTATATATGCCAGCTGATTCCTGCCCCTCCCCAAATGCACCAGTGATTGCAATAGCTCATATATGTCTGATTTATTTGGAGGGAAGAGCAGTTTCCATTTGTGATAGACTATCTCATGTTAACATTATGCCATATCCAGTTAAATTTCTAAAAATATACCAGTGACTATTGATTGCATTTTATCACATTACGTTGTGACTACAGTCCACTAAATGTATTTTTAAGAGAATTTTTAAATGTAAGCTCAGAAGAAATTTTCAGGTAGAGGAAATCTAATAAAAACCAATATGTAAGAAGCATAAGGTCTACTACAGCCCCACCCTCTGGAATCTCTACTAGAAGCATCAACAATACACATGTATCCACCAACACACCTGAAGTCCCCTGTGCACTTTTCTCCAGTTTCATTTTCCTCTCTCCCCTGTCCCCACAAAGTCACCATTCTCCTGAAACTGGTATTTACCATTCTCATGCATTCCTTTGTGTCTTTACACATATGTATGCAGCCATGAGCAAAATGTTATTGCTTTGCATACTCTAAACACTACATAAATAGTATCATAGTTCATGCATTTTTCTATATCATACAATCTCAACAAAGACAATATTGACACCAAGGGGATGAAAATTTGTTTGGGGTGGGGGCATGGAATCTTCTGAAGTATAAAGCAAAGATATACATAGAGTACATAAACAGATACATATTATACTTGAAGTATTAAAATTTTATGGGGAGGATTAGGAAAATAATGTCTAAAAAGGCTCTTTTGAAAGGTTATAATGAAAAAAAAGATTGAGAAACACTGTTCTACATTCTGCTATTTTCCCTTAGTTTTATGTCTGTAGACATGTCCATGTTGATACGTGTTAACTCCAGTTCATTTCTTTTTCACCATGTAGAGCATTTCGATTCATGAGTATGCCACAAATTATTTATTCATTCTGCTGTGGATGGTGCTGTCAGTTGGTTCCATAACCATGAACATCCTTGAGCGTGTCTCCTTATACACACATAAATGAGTTTCCCTGGGATGTACACCCAGGGGTGGCATTGCTGGGGCTTGAGTAGTTGCATAATCAGCCTTACTAAACATTGGTCAGGGAGTCACAGAGCCTGCTCAGACCCAAGAAGAGACACAAACCTCTTGAAAGGAGTTTCAAAGAATTTGTGGATTATCTTTGATTTATCCCGGGACAGGAGTTGGGAAAAACAGCACAGAAGAAAGGAAAAATAATTCCTTCTGTCCACAATACTCTCTTCTTGTATCCAGTCACCTACTTTGTGTACATTGTGTGTGTGTGTCCTTAAGGGTGGTTTTGTGCATAGAGAAGAAATATTCTGGGTTTGTGCGTGTGTGTGTGTGTGTGTGTGTTTTGAAAACCAACATTCAAATTAACTAAAGTTAAAATTCAAAAATCTAACCTCTTAAGTTTTTAAAGACTTAAAATTTTGTCCTATGTATAAGGCTAGCAAATTTTAGGAATAACCTTTAAAAGGCCCTTGAATAATATTGGTTCCATTTAAAACTTAACTGAATGCCTTTAATATTTTTAATTGATTTTATAAGTTTAATAAATTCAATTTCCTCTCCTTTTAAAAAACTACAATTGCCTGGTTCTGCAAACAAACCTTCCAAGTATTTAAATAATGCTTACAAATCTAATAAATTCAACTTACAAACATAACAATACTTCAGTATGTTAAATATTCAAAATCAGCTTATAAAATTAGTACGATTTCAATTTAACATCACAAATCTAAATTTAGTGCTCAATTACATAGTTTAAAATTGGAATTAAAGGGCTGACCCAACACTCTAAAGAGGTCAGATTCTTTTAAACACTACAAATACTTAAAATGATAAATACATATTACTGCTTTAAAACAAAAATAGTAGTATTACTACTCTGATTATTTGAAACACTCTTATCCTTAATCCTAAATTTTCCTGGAGTTAGAGGCTGCTAATCCACTAAAGAAGTTTATGTCATTCCACACAATTGGAAGATTAGCTTCCCATGTAATTTGGAGGGTTGGCCAGGACATAACTGAATTTTTGACCATGGCATTAATGGGACTAACTAGGCCTGATTTATTCTTTGTAACAACAACTTCAAAACTTTCAAATGGACTGGCACATACTATTCTTCCAAGTCACATTTTCAAGCTATATTAGACTATGTCACCCCCACGGAGATGATTACCTCATTTTGATTTAATTTTGTATTTCTTTGGCTCATCAGATATATACCTACGTTTTCCCTCTAACTCAAAAGACCTTCAAACTTGATTCTTTTCATGTAATTCCTATCCCCTAAGACCACACGACTTTTGCAGAAATTAAAAGCCCAGTTACATGAACTCTAGATCTTTCATGAGGTTGTCTGACCATTGAACCACAGCCCCTCAAGGTTGTCCTACGGAAGCAGAGCCAGCTCTTCTGGGCCCATGTGTGGGGTCTCCCCAATACGGTAGAAGAATGACCTGAATCCTGAATATGGGAGTGGTGAGGGTCTTTTATGCACACACTGCAGCTCACCGCCCCCACCCTGCCTTCCTCAACATGGGGAAAGGATGGTACTCATTGCCCAAAGGATTTCAGAAGCTTGCAGTTTTTCCTGAAATCTCCACAATTACTTTCTTTGAAAGTCAATTTTCCAAAATGATTTAACTTTCTCTCTCTGGCTAAGCAACAAACAGAATACTGACATCTGGGGGGTAGGGGAGGAATTTACTGAATTTGTATCATATACCCTGCTCTGTGCTAGATGTATTTTACATGCATCATCTCAACTTCATATTTACAATAGCCCTATGAGGTAGCTGATATCCCACTTTTACAGATGAGGAAAACTAAGGCCTAGAGAGGAATATCATGTGAAAATAAGCCCAGCAAATCTTGGAATTGATGCCTAAAATAAAACGGATTTTTATCTAGGTAAGGCACATTTCATCAAATTGAAGAATTTCAATGTTTTCAATTTTTCATGTCTCAGTTTAAAGCAGGAGTCAACAAATTTGTCCCTTAAAGGGCCAGTTAGTAAATAATTTAGGTTTGGGGGGCCATAATGCCTCTGTTGCAACTACTGAACCTGGTTTCATTGTAGGGGGAAAGTAGCCCTCAACTGTATACAAGTGAGTGGGCATGGCTGTGGTCTAGTCCATCTTTATTTACAAAATCAAGCCATAGTTTGCTGGTGATGGAAATGTTCTGAAACTGAGTTGTGGTGATGTTTCCTCATATCTATAAATTTACTAAAAATCATTGAATTGGACACTTAAAATAGGCAAATTTTATGGTTTGTAAATATATCCCAATAAAACTGTTAAAAACAAAAACTAGTTGACTTCTGGTTTTAGATGTCATAGGCATGTTTACTGGCCCAAACAATTCTTCTTACCTAGAATGAACCACCTCTAGTCTGTCTTTAAAATTCCCCCTCAAATTTTATTTATGATATATTCCTCTTAGAATCATCAGAAAAAGCAACTCAAAACCTACTGATGAACTTGATAACTCTGCATGCAAAAGATGTGGTCCCATGGTTCCTTACTTATATTTACCTTGTTCTTGAATATACTCCTTTGGCTGAATAGAGGCAGCCAAAGCTATACTGTGAGATACAAAACAATTCTGGAGGGTTCTTTATCAGCTCACTTATAGAAGTGAAAATTCCTGCTTATGATTTGAGATCTATAACCTCAGTACTAAGTATCTATCACCCAACCATATGGACACGTTTGATCTTTTTGAAGCAATTAAATATGAATCATTGCCTGTTTTCATTTTTTAAATCTCAACACATGATAACCAACTCAGAGTCACAGTGTAGATCTACTTTCCCTTTATTTTAACATCTCCTTGACTGTGTAACACATTTTTTTAAAAAAAATATTTCAGTGTAGAAGGTCTTTCTTTCATCCTTCCCTGTAGAACTGTAAAAGATACATAGAATGGTTTTGGTCTCCTCAGGATGTAGCTCAATTGGTGGCAATTAATGAGCACAGAACATTCAGCTGCTTCCTTCAAGGGTGTTAATAGCTGGATCAAGGAAAAGGGGTAGCTTTTCCTGACTTTCCCAGTGTAGAGTTCTGTAAAAGCTCCTTGCAGAGTGAGTGTGGCTGATCAATGGAAAATGCCAGGAGAGAAGCATCAGGCAACCTCAAGAATATTGTTAAGTCCCAGGCCTGTCCTACAAGCTTGCTCAGGGTAAAGCTGCAAAACAAAAGGAACAGAGAACCTCAGAAAGCACTGCTCCTGGGCAGAAAGCAGTGGTTTTCTGTCACATCAGATGCTGGTCACTTCCCAGTGAGCCCTTATCAGGCTGTCAAAATGAAATGAAAGAAAAGAGTCTCATCTTTGTAATTAATTTGCCTGTTTCCTTCCTTAATCTGCACTGCCCAGGCAGTTAATCTTTGCTCGATATGCTTTTGTCTTCTTGTGTAATTAAAATCTCCCTCCTGTGTGCAAAGGCACGGAGAACCACATGCTGACTAGGAGAGCTACCTTCAAGGCTTGTGGGAGGTGAAAAAACACTAGAGAGGACAGAGAAGCGGGGAGAGAAAAAGGAAAGGAAGGGATGATAAGGCTGAGGAGGTGAATGAGAGAGGGAAAGAAGAAAAGTTGGACTTTGAGAAAAGATACAGCATCCATGTTGGATCAACCATGTGTTAGCAGCCAACTCGAAAGTGCTTTTTAAGGAAAGCTTCACCCGGCTTGTGGGTGACCACTGGGTAGGTCTGCCTACTACCGTATAGAATCCAAGTGGATCTCTTTTCAAGCCAATACTCAACTTCCACAACAGAAATTCAACCTATCCTGTCTCTGTTAATTGTAAAGCATCTGAATCTAACTGTATTGATAACATGGAATCTCTGCATGCCAGCTACTTGCTAAAAATGGTAGCCACTGCTATGGTTGCTATTGTTGGAATGTATCCCTGCCAAAATTCAGGTGTTGCCAATGTGATAGTATTAAAAGGTGGGGCCTTTAAGATGTAATTAGGCCATGAGGGCTCCTTCCTCGTGAATGTGATTAAGGGCCTTATGAAAGAGGCTTCATGCAACGTTTGGCTGGCTTGCCCTTCCATGTGAAAACCACGGAAGGGCAAGCCAGTATGAGGACACAGTGTTTATCCCCTCCAGAGGATACAGCAACAAAGCACCATCTTGGAAGCAGAGACTGGCCCTCACCAGACAACCAAACTTGTCAGTGCCCTGGTCTTAGACTTCCCAGCCTCCAGAACTGTGAGGAGGTAAATTTCTGTGCTTTACAAATTACCTAGTCTCAGATATCTTGTTATAGTAACACAAATGGACTAAGAGAACCACTCATTTAGCAAAAGTAAAATTTTAAGAAGTAGTATTTATAGATAATTACCAGCATGCTCTGCTATCTATTTTACTACATGTACACTAAATGTTGTCCTTGGAGAAACCAGATCATCAGAGAATTGTGCTCTTTATCCATTTTACTTTGGCTCCTCCCAGTCTTGGATATACTGAACTGAGCTTTGGTATAAGCCATCAGGCAATGTCAAGGGAGTTGATAAAAAATGGCCCAAATTGCTTTTTTGGTTTTTTGGTTTGTTTTCTTGCTTGTTTGTTTTTTAGTACATAACACATTGTCCTTTTTAGAACAAGCCAGAAGAGAGAGTTCTTTTAAGACCCAGGAGGGGAATCTGTTATATATGTTCCCACTAAACTGAAGTATCTTTACTTTGCCTCATGTTGGAATATGGGTCCATTTCTTTTAGTGTGCTGGATGCTGTAGCATGCATTTGGTGTACTAAATTTATCCCTGGCTTCATATCATTCTTTATACTTCTAATTTCTTTTACCAGATATTTCTATAACTCTTACTGTTTATTTTCTTGATACAAATGGCGTACATACGCATTATAGAAAGTATAGAAAATTCAGAAAAGGAAGAAAAATGATCCCCCTCCTTCTCTCTCCCTTCATTCTCCACCCCTCAATACTTCAGTTAACATTTTGAGTTAACATTCCTCCTTTTTTAATGTATATGCATATATAGTTCTTTTACAAAATATAATCATGTCATAATACTGTTTTATAAGCCACTTTTTTGAACACTTTCCCATGACATTAAGTATTTTCATACAACATTATATTTGGTAGTTGCACAGTATTTCATAATTTAATCAATCTGTTTTTGTTGGGTATTTTAGTGGTTTCTAAGTTTCACAAAAGAGGTATTACAGTGAACACCCTTGTATCTATTTTTTTATATAGCTCCAAATTCATTTGCTTTCTCTTTTATTTTAAAAGTACCATTATAGACAACAGAAGGATGCAAAATTTTATAGTTTTTGATATTTATTGCCAAATTATATTCCAAAATGGTTGTATCAATTTATGTATCAATTGACAGTGATTGACAGTGTACGAACGTATCTGTTTCTTAACCTTTGTTTTAATCTTCATTGTTTGTTAAGCAAAAATGCATTTCAAAGTTATTGAATTTTTTGTCTCTTTGGTAATTTGTAAGATTGAAA
Organism: Cheirogaleus medius; assembly: GCA_008086735.1. Classification (NCBI taxonomy): domain Eukaryota; kingdom Metazoa; phylum Chordata; class Mammalia; order Primates; family Cheirogaleidae; genus Cheirogaleus; species Cheirogaleus medius. The sequence continues at coordinate 10,193,784 of VBSM01003185.1, forward strand.
TATTTTTAATTTTCAATTTTACATTATAATCTTTTTCTCTTACTTATTAGTACCCTTTGTCCATATTTTTCCATTAGAATATTCCTCTTTTTATTGGTTTGCAACAGCTCTTTATATGCTAAGAATCACAATCTTTGTCTGGCATTATAAATATTTTTCCAGTTTGTCATTGTTAAAGTCAGGTTTTCACATACAGAAATTTAAAAGGTTTTACTCAAACCATTGTTTATTTTATTATTTCTGCATTTTGTGTGATGCTTATATAGTTGGAACTTGAGTAAGAGGTTTTTGTGGCCAGAAATTGGCACTTAGGCCAAAATTCTAAGTACCCCCTATTCTAAAGAGTGTCACAAATACTTGGGACCAGATATCTCCCCACAAGACTGCCTAAGAGAAAGATGAATCACATTTTCTTCCCTCTTCCTTAAATCCCTCTCCCACTTTCCCTGATGATGGTAGAAGATGGGGGAGTCAAGCAGGTCAAGGAAGCACAATAGTTTTTTCCTCACTTCATGGAGGTCCTCACCACTTCTAAATCTAAATAACAGACAGGCACCAAGAGGACCACTAGTTTCATGTGCCTACAAGAAGAATGTAAGGAGAAGAGACTAGCATCTGGATGTTGGTTGGACATCTGCACAGGCAGATGTGCCTCTCTGTCGCTGGGTTACCCAAGCTAGGGAGAGAAGAACAGGAGGGAGATGCTGGGCAGCAGGAAAGGGGACGGGCCAGCATCCTGCATGCCCTCCATTTTGGTGGTCAAATGGATATGGACCATCTTAATGGCACCCAACCCCATAAGGCTGCCTTCCATGAGAAGGGAGCCAGCAGCAAGTGGCTATGGGGCACACTATCCATGCCAGTAGCTGAAGGGGAGATGGAAGAGGATGTGCTGGACTCAGATTGCCACATCAGGGAACTGTGCAATGAAATTACCCTCAATGGTGCCCTTGAAAGAATATATTGGTGCCCCATGAAGAGAGCCCAACCATCGGGATATATGTCACAGAGGACCAGGAAGGTCACTCAATATTGGCCAAAGAAGCAGCAAAACCAAGAGAAAGAACAATTGAAAACAGGCAAAGAAATATTTTTTCTCTTTCCTTTTCCATCTTCATTGATATAACAGACCAGAGGGGCCATGGATAAGAAAGAGTAGGTGTCCCAAAGGAGAAAATCTTCTCTGCTCTTGTTTTCCATGCTTCACATTAGCATCTCTCTAAATACGAGGCACCTGTTACCTGGGAATAGGATATTATTGACTCAGTATAAAGGATTAATAGTCAGTTAATTGATACATCATGACACATTTTCTTGAGAAAGGGTACGACCCTGAGGAAATAGACACAGGCCAGGTATGTTTTGATGAGGAAGAGAAATCCAACTAAGTCTGACAGTTTTCCAAGAAAAGGAGGCAGAGGGGAGCCTTAAGACTAATATACCCTGCCTCCCAATTCTGGCTACTGCCAACCCTAGCAAAAATGGTTCTCCACAGGATTCAGAAGTCAGGTTTGACTTTATGGGTTGTGAGATTGGGCACCTGGTGTTTTTTGACTGAACTGTTTATTCAGGGAATTCGCTTTAAAGGTAACCCACAGAGCACCTGCGATTGCCTGGGGTCCCTGTGTTAAGCTGGCTGACGATGCATTGCCTATATTAGGAGGCAGAGGATATCTTTTCTCAAACAAAATAGAATTTTAACAGAAAGCAGTAAACAATGGAAGAAAACAGAAGAGTTGGCTCTCATTGTCCCCGTTCTCCAGAGTCTGTTGCCCCCAAGATACAGAGTAACATGGACACTCAAGTTCCAAGTACAAAGCAACTTTATTCTGCCCCTTTCTACAGCATCATCAAGGGAACTTTGTCCCTACCCCCTCCCACCATGTGCACTGTGGATAGCAATATCATCCCCTGAACCCCTAGAAGTTATCATAGTACATTCCTCATAGGCTTGTTGGGAGGGTTAAATGAAATAAGGCATTTTAAGTACAGCACCTGGTATATAATACATGCTCAATAAATATTATTATTATAGCATCATTAGCTCTGCTCCTATTTCTTTCAGAATGACCTCCCACTAGTAAAAACTAGAATAGTCAATGACCCTCTAATACTTTAAAAGTAGTGCTGAGCCTTGTTAGGAGGGCACAGTTAACTTTCTGTGATCCACTTCCATCCATGTGTGGAACTTCATCTCTTGTCACTTCTCACCTCAGATTCTACTTCAATCCAGGTTGAATAATTTGCACTTAATTGAATGAGCTGTGCTTCTGAGAACCAACAAGCCTTTGTATTATATATTCTACTATCTCTGAATACCTCACCTATCAGAGAATGGGCTGGGTGTTGGGGATATAAAGACTTAAGGAAACAGGATTCCCGATATCAAGGAGCTCACTGTTTAGCACCTTGGTAATCAAAGTGTGGTCCCTGAAACAGCAGCATCAACATTACCTGGGAGTTTGTTTGTTGGAAATGTAGAATTCTAGACCCTACCCAGATGTACTAGAATTCTACCCTTTTCAAATTCCCATTCCTTTGCAATTTCCTGACCTCCTTGCCCACACCGACTGCCTTTGACAGAGGAGAGCCAAATGGTGTTTTAATGTGATTCCACAGAACCCCATGTTTACATCCATTCTGACACTTCTTCGCCTGTTGTTCTCAGCTTTTTACTTGTCTATATCTTCTAGCCAGATGCTTCCTAAACTTTAATGGACATATATTAATAGATCTCCTGAGCATCTGGTAGAAATCAAAATCCTGATTCAGTATATCTGGGTAGGGCCTAGGACTCTACATTTCCAATAAACTCCCAGGTAATGTTGATGCTGCTGTTTCATGGACCACACTTTGATTACCAAGGTGCTAAACAATGAGCTCCTTGATATCAGGAATCCTGTCTCCTTAAGTCTTTATATTCCCAACACTCAGCCAATTCTCTGATAGGTAAGATCTTCTTCCTGAATGTTGGTTAAATGAATATATGATTGAATGAACATACCAGAACCCTCTGCCACAATTATCTCATTTCTGTAACAAGCCAGCAGCAAGTTTCCTGGTCTGGAAGGATTTTGACTCAGGTTCCCATACCTTGCCCAGGACTGTGTTATAAAATATTTACTCCTATTGTGCAGCTCACTTCACATCTCATTCTCTTGTTCCAACATGTGATTCCCCCTTTCCAATTACCACCAATGAGAAGGTGAGAGAGAGACAGGGTAGAGTGGGATGAGCAAAAAAAGGAGACATAAAAGGAGAAAAGGAAGAGAAGGGGAGGGTATAGATAAAAGGAGAAGAAAAGAGAATGTCAGAGGAAGGAGAAATGCCTAATTCCTCCCCTCATGTAATTCCAGCTCACACACTTATTACTTTTACATGCCTGGACTCCCCCTCACATACCTTTTCCATATACTGACCTCAATTTTCTTTGTTTCTTCATTTATCCATTCAACACATCTATCTTGCAGCAGCCACTGAGACAGGGATACATTCCTGGGCAAAAGCTAACATAAACTTGGCGTTTACAACCCAGGGAATAAGTAGAGAGAGACATTAATTAAATAAGCACCCAATGTAAAATTATAACAATGTCAAGAGCAAAGATGGAGTATGGAGGGAGGGTCAGCGAAGGCTTCTCTGGGAACTAGATGGTTGAGCTGAGAATTGATGGTGAACAGCAATTAGCCAGTTGAGGAAGGGAGCAGTTTCATGGACAGAGGGCACCACATGTGCAAAACACTGTGGCTAGGGTGGGTATGGCACACTGGAGGAACAAAAGGCCAGAGGGTGTGGGGTCCTGGAAAGGAGGGCTGGCCAGAGAAGAAAGCCTGTGTGGTAACCAGCCTCCAAGATGCCCCCCAGTGATTCCTGCCTCATGGTATCCATGCTCTTGTGTAGTCTCCTCCAACATTGTAGCAGGGTCAGTCTGTGTGACCAACAGCATATGACAGAAGTGATGATGTGGCACTCTCCAGATTAGGTTATAGCAACTGTGGCTTCTGTCTTGGGTACTCTCTCGCTTTCCAATCTCTTAAATTGCTCACTCTGAGAAAAGCAAGCTGCCATGTTTTGAGCAGCTCTATAGAGAGGCCCACGTGGCCAACAGTTAGCAAGGAACTGAGGCCTGCCTACATCTCCATGAGTGAGCACGGAAGCAGATTCCACAGCCCCAGTCAAACCTTGAGATGACTGCAGCCCTGGCCAATAGTTCATCAAAGCAGTTGTGGATTCTTGAGGAATCTCCAACTTACTGAAGAGAAGGAGAGGCCTTGAGGAGATAGCTCACTTCCAAGCTTAACCCTAAGGCAAAAAGACAAGCCTGGGGTCCTTCAAAAAGACATGGGATGCTGAAGAACATTCTAGTATCTGAGTTAATAAGATGGGGGGAATAAAAACAGGAGAGGAGGAGGAAGCAAGTTAAAACGAAACCTATCAGTAAAGTTCAATTGAGCTGTATTGTGCAGAAAGTGAATTTACTTACCTGTGACTAACCATAAAAATCCTTAATCACCAGTGAACTTTGATGATATGCACTAGAAATTTTATAAGAGAAGATTCTTTTATTAAGTATTTCCCTCTAGGTCTCTTTCTGAAGGAAGAAATTCCATTAAGGTCATAACCACCAAACTAAAAATTCCTTTCTTTTGGTTTAGAATTTAGCATCAAAAGGCATCAAAAATAAATCTGCTTGAGAAAAAAACATTTGAAGTTCTTTTCATCTTGATAACATTAGGATTCTATGCAATTTTGGCCTGGGTGGAGAGAAGAATCTGTTTTTGAACAGACACTGAAATCTTGCTCCCCAGAGCATGACAAAAAGTCATGGTGTCTACACTAATTTTAAGTGATCAGGCTTCTTTCACCTAGGAGCTGGGTCCTTTAAGAATCTTCGTGGGTATTTCTCCATAAAACCATTGGTTCGGGATGCATCCACATGTGTTATTCAAATGTATCTTATTTTGGTGCATCAGAATGTCCATACGTTAATTTTTAGGCTCTGCCAGAACCCAAAACTATACTTTTCAGATATTGGCATTTTTTTTACATAGTGCTTAGCCTACACCAAAAATTACAAATATATCAATAATAAATATTAATAATTAAGAAATAAAATGTCAGGAACTGCAATTAGTGCCTGAATAAAGCTCATCTCTTTCTCCCATATGTGTTCACATTCCCACCATGTTAGGACAGGATAGGCTATGCTGCAGTAACAAATACACCCTGGAATCTTAGCTATTTAATGCAGAGAGGTTTATTTCTTAATGATATTCAGTCCATTCTCCTCCATTCTGTGGCTCTGCCAGCTGGAATATGTGACTTACAAGGTCAAAGTAGCATGAGAAGAGAGAGATGGAAATGATACACAAAATCCTAATTGCTTTAGCTAAGAGCAAGTCATGTCACTTCTAGAGTTCATTGGCCAGAACTAGTCACATGCTCAAGCCTAGCTGCAAGAGAGTATGGGAAATATAGGGGTGAATATGACAATTTAGGGAGCATAACAGTCTCTTCCATACCCACAAAATAAAACGATATAAGTATAAAATTGATGTATAATAGGGAGAAGAGCGGCATAGATACACACATACTCAGGACTCATACACTCACCACCTTCCAGATCCTCATGCCTAAGGCTAGAACTCACATGGCCAGTGCAATTACAAGCTATAGTGGATCACTGGAGTTTCTACAACAGTCTCTGAGCAGAACCATAATGTCCTCGGCAAAGCAGGGCATCTCCTTGGCAGTAGTGGCTTTGAGAGGACAGGCAGCATGTAGCAGAAGAGAGAAGGAAATAAAAACAGGTCAAACACCTACTGACATGCTTGTGTTCAAGTTGACCTTTTCCCTAGAGGTTCAAGATTATTAGTTTCCAATAATCAAGCACAATACTGCTCTTCAAAGACAGAAAATGCCTACAGAAAGTGTACTTGGAAAGGGGAGTCTATAATGAATAAATATTACATATTTTACACGGTGAATGACTGGGAAGCAAGAAAGTAAGTGTTGTTACCTCCGAGTTACAAGGAAAGCGAAAATGGAGCATGTGACCTGCCTAGGAACATGCAGTGGTATCTGTACATGGCTTTCTGACTTATAAGCCTAATGTTGTGATAGGTACAGTTGCTAAACAGTCTCCCATGTTATCTGCTGGCATGCCTAATGAGGACAGACGCAGTGAGGAGTCAACCATATTCTGCAGTGATCTCTGGCGGGCATCTGCAGTCATTGCACCTGAAATATCCATGCATACACTGGAGTTTGTCAAGGGAAGAGTGTTCTGTGAAGACCAGAACTGGACAATGCCTTAGACATGACCAAGTGTGAGACCCTCATTTTACAGAAGGAGAAAATCAACTCTAGCAGGATGGGATGTTTCAGGGATGATTTTAAGCCTTAAATAACTTAGATCACTTTAGCTCTTCAGATGGCAACCTATCAAATAACAATGAGTGGACAGGTTCCACCTTAGTGACATATCCATTTCCTTTAAACCTCATAACAGCCCTGCAAGGCAAGTATTATTATTTTCCAAAGAAACTCACCTGAGTCTCACAGTAAATAGAAACTTTCCTTCTGCCCTTTCTTTCTCTGTCCCTTTATTCTTTTCCCATTTACTTTTCTTCCATATTTCTCAGGTATATATGGGTTATGCTGTTCAATCCAGGTACCCAAATATCGGAAGTTCAGATCACTAGGTTATGCTTTCCTAAAGGTGGTCTTTCCTGACATGATGGCAAAGAGGGCAACTGACAGCACCAGATCTTCCTTCTACCACTTTAACAAGCACAGTGAAGAAGAAAGTTTCTTTTCTGAGCAATAATCACCCAGAGTCTTGCACAATGCTCTCATGGGCCAGACTTGAGCCATGCGACCACACTGGGAATCAAAGGGTGGGTTAGCCCCATCTGGACCACATGGCTCCCCAACTATATGCTGAGAAATAGGTGACTTCCATTCACACTCCCTTCTCCTCAGTATTTTCAAGTCAAAATCCCTTCACAATGTAGTTTAAAATGCCTTGGTCATCATGCTGCCCATCCAAGAAGGATCAGGTGTATTCAATCATATCACATAGCACCCAGGGCTGGAGAAAAAAATGGGGCAGGCCACCAAATCTTAAAGAATAACCAAGCAAAAATATTCATATAAATTCAAGCCCATATTTCCCCCTGTGCCTCTAAATCAACCAGATGGTCCAGATGTGGAGAAAGCTGGCTGGAGGGCCATAGCAAACAAGTGACATCAAATGGCAGAGAGCAGTCATAGATAATAAATAAACAAGTAAATGTGGCTGTGTTCCAATAAAACTTTATTAACAAAAACAGGTGATGGGCCAACTTTGGCCCATGAGCCATAGTTTGTCAACCTCCGACCTAAGGATGAACTTAGTTTAAATTTCTGTTGCATATACAAAAGACATTTTTCGATCTTTGACCTTTTATGACTCTTCATTTAAACTATTCTTTGATAATTATGTGGAATAGCTTCCTTTTGCATGTGAATTCTCCTGTTATTTCCTGTAATAATTCCAAAAAATACCTCCCACTGACTTCCAAAACTTCATTTATTACATGACTTTGCAATGCTGTGTTCACATGTCCCGGTCTAGTCTGTGCATTCCTTCAGGAAAGGGTCCATGCCTTACTCACATTGTCCTGCCCAGTGTCTGAACTACTGCATAAAAAATGTTTCATGAATAAATAAATGGACACATGGATGAATGAATAAATTCTAGTCAGGTCACATGAAATCACATGTTGGGGTCATCTTTTATAACCTTACAAAACTTTCTTTGAGGCCAAATTGAAAAACATGGCCACTTTTAGGGAAATGTGCATTGCCCTAAGGAACAAAGGCTATAAATTGCCAAAACCAGCCCATTTTACTAAAAGAAGGTGAAATATAAGAATATTTTTGTCTTTGGAGATACAAGATATTTTAATATCACAAAATTCACAAATAGCTTTAACCACCAACTGGAAAAAGTTAATTGGCATAATTGAAGATTGAATGATCTCTTACTTAGAGTACAAGGACCCTGCCCTTTATCTCTCCCCACTCCAATCCATCCTTCCTAAGAAAGAATGTCTCTCCTCTGCTTAAAGAGTTCTATAGGCTTTAAGCAGACAGGAGACAAAAATCATAGCATGCCACATGGGGTTCCATGCAACCCTGGCTCCAACCTACTCCTCCGTTTTATCTCCTTTCATTCAGTGTCCACAGACCAAGGACACTGCTCTCCCATGGTGTTGAGATTTTCACCATTTCCATACTAAAGCCTAAGGCTTTGAGGTTCCACATGCTAGTGTATGAAATACTGCAGCAAAACCTGCTGTTCACCTACTCAATATCCCTTTCCTCCTCTTTTATTTTGATGGAACCCTGATTATGTTATAGCTAAGAATGAGCCTAGCTAAGTCTACCCAGAGCAGGGGAAGGATAAGGAGGTAAAGGTTACTAATGAATAAATTTTAAGTAATGCATAAAGGATGGAAGGAACTATCTCTTTCTTGCCCCTGACTCCGAAGACTTGTGTATTACTTCTTTTATGTGCTGTTCAGATGGGAGCTGAAGTAGTGATGTTCATGACTTTAGCTGAGAAAAGGAATATTTTCTAGACTTTCTGTTGTCTGGAAGAATCCATGTCATTATTTAAAAGTATTTTACCTTATCAATGTCTCCTGCATTCCACTACAAATGGCGTCACATTGCAGGGGCTTGGATAAAATCCTTATTTTATCAAGAAAAGGCTGCCTCAGCCAAATCACACAGCAGGAAGAATTGCTGTTATCTAATTCTTTCATGTCCCCTACAGTTCGATTACACCAAGTTACCCATAGCTTCTAAAATTACATTTTTAAAAAATTGACATTTACATTTTTATCAAATGGTTTCATGAAGAGTAAGCATGCTATAAGAGCAAGTTCAACATTTTGAAACCCTAAAATGGATGGAGTAAGAATTTGGAGAACAAAAATCTAAAAGCAGTTTAGTCAGTGAGGTAAAGGAATCCAGGCAGTTATTTTAAGAAAGCTGGTTTTCCACCTGAAAAGCAGAACACACCTAAGCTCTCCAAAGCCAGGCTGAGCAATTTATCAAGTATCTCCACTTCATTTTAGAATAAGTGATAAATGATAGGGTCATCCAAAGGTCTTAGAAAGAATCAACTTTTTAAGGATGATAAATCATCTAATGATAATGGTTCTGTTCAAACCCTCACTTCAGGGTCAGCAAGAAAACCACAGCCTCTATAAAGACTCCATTGGAAGACTTTTATAATAAATTAGCCAAAGTATGGGGTATACTGCCTTCATTCCCTATTTTTATGCCTCATTGGGAAAATAGATTCTAACACTTTATTATATGGGAAAGAAAATGGATGTGACAATTATAAAATTTTGCAAAATAGGAGCTACTAAGGGTACCTTTTTAGATATCCATTAAAACCACACCCAATTTTTAGGTCACATTATTTTTTTTCTGTCTCTGTCTCCCTTTCAAGTAAGAGTGATTGGGTTGAAGATGTGGCTTTGCAAAGTTTGACTGAATCAAACCTGTAGCTTGCAAAGGAGCAAAGGAGTCACCTTAGCCAGGTACCTTTCCCCATCAGCACTACCCCACCATCTCATGTATATTAGCTTTGGCTTTGGGCATGCCTGGAATCAGAAAGTTCTGTGGAACCATGGAGAGTTCTAGGTCCACCAAATATCTCGTTGAAGTTTAATCTCTCCATGTTGTGGTTTTTCATTGCTAAAGTACTCCATCTACATTGTAATTAATTAACTATTCATATTCATACCTTTAGATAATTCTGCATGCACTTAAAAACATCAGCAATTCATGTACCATACCACAGAGCTGCAGCTTGTAAGAAGACTATATCTGAAGGGGGAAATCTATTAGACCCATTGGAAGAGCAAAATGCTCCTGAATGAAAAATTTTACTTCTGGTATCTGTGAGATATGGAATTCCAGATGCTATGATACTCTATTCAGTAGCAGCTAAACATGTGGGTGGAAAAATCTAAAAGATAAAATGATGCAAATAATATGTACACCTCAAGAAAATCCTACACATTGAGTTTATTGGGTTACATTTGTCCCTAAGATAACCAGCTTATAAAAACTGATTTTATGAGACTCATGGGCTATTTCACTATTCCAATTACATTTAGTTTCATGGCTGAATTAATAATGAATGATGTTTATGGTTTGGGAAAGATTATAAATACTCGAGGTAATATTTTCAAGAGGTCACCATACTTTAATTGTTATAGGTAATTATTCTCATTTTCATAGATGAAACATATGACCCACAAAAGAGTAGCCCCAAGTGAAAATAACGTGCATAAGAAATCATTTTTCCCTTGAAAATGTGACCACCACTATAACATATTCAGAAGTTGGCATCCCATGGGGCATATCTTAATCTCCATCCACAGGAATTTATTTCCATACTGATGTTCAAAAATAATCTTGTAAAAGAATGTCTCATCTATAAATAAGTCCTACAGAACACATAACATCAATATATTGTAGTGGAACTGAGTAGAGTTTTTAAAAAAGCACAGCTAACAATAAAACTTTCAGGGAGGTGAGGCTAAGAAAAAATATGAGGGCCTATCATTATACTTTTTCATTGGTTTGGAAATGTTTTCATCCATCTGAATGAACCTCCTATGAACCAAATACTATCTGATACTTCATCATGAACTTTACCTAGTAAGCTATCTCCCTCTTCTGCCCATTCCCTAAAATTTATATGCTAATCGTCTCTCTCTGCCTTTTATCTACCATTTCCTAACCTTAGTGAACTACACACATATTCCTTCTCTCTCACTATCTTTCACAAAACCACATCTAATACTCAAAGGTCTATTTTGGAAATTAGCTCCCCCAAAGTTTTCCACCTTACCCCCACGTATTGTGATCAATCCTTACTTTGGGTCCTCCTGAGTACTTCTACCTTTAATTTGCAAGATTTTTTTTTGCACTGGGTAAAATGCTCCCTCCTCACAGAGGTTTTCCCTAATGCCAATCTCAGTGATTTTCTCTATCGTTGCATCCTGACCATTTCTTTCACTGCATGTATCACAATTCATAATTGTATTTGTATGTTTATTTACTTGATTATTATGTGTCAAACACTTAGCACAGTGCTTAGTATATAGTAGGCACATGAAAAAATGAATGGATGAAGCTATTGATCTAAAATTATTTCCTTTGTATTTTATTAGACACAAATTAGTCAGTGGCCAATGCGTCTTCCTGAATATTTTGCAATCCCCTCCCATTACTATGCATAAATAGGCATTCAACAACTGATTAAGAAAACACCTACATTAAAACTATAGCATTAGCAATTGATACACACTTATTGGGTACTAAGCAGAAATCTAGATGGTATCTTAGGACCCCCTTTGACGCATTATTAACCACTTCGGTACCAGCATCGACCATAGTCGACAGCCACAGATGAACGCGCACAGTGACTTTAGGCGACAGCCGTGATATGACTTTTCTAATCTTTCATTTATCACAATAAAATTGTGAACATTTCAAAATAACGTCATGAAAACATATATGTCTATGTTACCTTTTCTGATTTACATTACAAGTAAAGCTGCCTGGAAAATAAAACAAGCTTTCAGTGCTTTAAAGTTTTCCTCATCACACAAGAGCAAAACGGATCCGTCGTCAATGCACAGCACAAACTATCATACCGACTATGAGTGCCGGCTGTGGGCAAGGTTTCGCAGCCGGTGAGCGCGGTACCGAAGTGGTTAAGGGTCTGCAAAGTCTAGGAAAAATTTTAAATTTTGTGGTTTTCTTTAAATAATAATCTAAAAAGTTTTAATATGCCACATTCTAGATCATCATAATATCCTCTTTAAACAAGAAACTGTCTCTTGCTTTCAGATCTTTTGTTTTTTATAATCACTTTGGCCTCCAAGAGATTTCCCAGAGTGACAGTGTTTAACTCTCAGTGTGTTGATAAGCACGTCTGGCTCCCTCTGGGTTGGCATGTCCTGGTGTTCAAATGACAGCAATCAGCCCATATCTGCCTTTGAAGTCATCCTTAATTCTTGTAGTAGGTATAAAGGCAAAACTTGATGTTGTGGTAATAATTTGTGCTTGTAATACATGTTCATAGAATAAGACTTTGGTTTCTAAAGTGCCTTTTAGAAACTGAGACTTTATTTAACATAATAAAATCTTCATAGTATAATGGAATAAAGTATTAGGTTAATTGTAAAGGCTTAATATAAAAATAGAGGAAGATGCATTAAACCTTCTCAATAAATAAAGGATAAATAGCCTCACAGGGCACTGTAGAAGCAAAAATTTTGAAGCAATTTAAAAGAGGAAAATGGTAGAAGAGTTGAAATATCACATAACACTCAGTAATATAGTCAAAGCTGTCACTCCCAGATTCACACTTAGGAATGATATATTGCTTGAGTTCTTTTTTGGTTCACGCCAATTTGCAACGTTTAACATTAAGTGAAATAAAAAATACATAATAAAGACGTTTTTGTTAAATAAATTTTTTCAGCTTTTTACTACTGTATTTTGAAATTCATCCCAAATTAATTACCCCATCAAAACAATGGATTAATAATTAAGTTTATTATTAAATACAAAAAATAACAATAATTATAATGACCCAAATGATGGTCCATTATTCTTTAAATGTAAAGAATTAAGTAAAACATGTCATTCCGGGCCGGGCGCGGTGGCTCACGCCTGTAATCCTAGCACTCTGGGAGGCCGAGGCGGGTGGATAGCTCAAGGTCAGGAGTTCGAAACCAGCCTGACCAAGAGCGAGACCCCGTCTCTAAAAAAAAAAACATGTCATTCCGATATGTCTTTCAACTACTGAACACAACATTAGTAAATTGATTTCAGCAAAACTTCATCCATCTAGTTAATTTAAAATTATTAATTTGAATTGTATTGGTCTCCATCTACTTGTGTTGGTGTACATCTACTTTTATTTGTACATGTTTAAGTGTAACCTTATGAAAGCTATATCCCATGTGTTTCGACCCCAGAGTGATGCCGGATTCAAAGAATCCCAATGTAAACATCAATTCTAGTCTTTACCCAAGGTTCTTGAAAAACTTAGAAGCACAAAGAACTTATTTTAAGATTTCTTGGCTTCTCCCATTCACTAATATTTCAAAGCTGGTAAACTTCTCAGTTTACCCCCTCAGAAGACATCTCTCCCTCCTATTCATCATTCCACCTCCAAGATCTCCCACAATTACCTCTTAACCCATATTCTCTAAATTTAGCCCTTCCCTGCTAAGGTTTGTTCAGCTAGTCTCATTTCCCACCACCACTACTCTAGACCCATGAAATGAATGCTGAACACACAATTTCTTTAACTCTGAGAACATTTTTCTCTGTTATTCACTCTGATAAGGGTTGGGAGCAAAGGTATGCACTTTCTATGCCCCCGCCCCATTCAACCCAAGTTGCATGCAAATGGACAGTCTGGATATCAGATAATCAGAATCATTTTCAAAAGGCAGAGGCCAAAGCTGACACTTTCTTTATTGGGCAAGGGAAGAAAAAGGCTGAGACTTATGAATCCTACAATATAAATAATAGTATAATAAGAGCCTGTGGGAATTTTTTTCTTTCAAAAGAGCTCCATATGATCTCCTCTAAGATATATGGTTAACTTTAAACAAATGCACAGTGATGACCAATATTAAGAGTATGCTATCATTTGTGATTCTAAAAAGAAATGTGTATCAATATATACTTTCATTTAGATAGAATAACTTTGTATATATACCAAAAGATGTTAACAATGATTGCCTCTGGGGAGGAGAACTAGGTGAATGAGGGTTAGGAATAGGAAGGAGACTTACTTTTCACCACATGCCCTTCTATATTTTCAAATATTTTATGACTTATATGTACTATCTATACCAAAACAAAATTGCTTTAAAAGTTTTTAAAGGGAGAAGGTTATCCACATATTATTACTCAATTTTGAGTAACACTGTATTCTGCTGTATAATACACCAACTAGACAAGATAAATATTATTATCCCCAATATACTGACAGAGAAACTAAGGCTCATAGAGTTTAAGAGACTTGGCTAATTTACACAGCTAATAAGTGACAGGACAGGAATTCAAACTTGGAACTAAAGGACTACAAAGTCTGTTATACCTCACTACACCATACTACTTCAATACAAATTAAAACAGGCAAATGACCATAGCAATGGAGACTAAATAATCATATCTGCCTAATCTAATAGCAATGTTTTTAAAATTATGAAACATTCTATACTCACCTCAAGAAAAGGAGAAAATAACTTCTAAAAAGAGTGGGGTAGATTTACAATAGCATCAAAAAAACTTAAAATACCTAGGAATAAATTTAATGGAAAGTATATAGCATCTATAGCATGAAAATGACAGAACCTTACTGAGAAAAATTAAGGAATACCTGAATAAATGGAAAGTTACATTATACTCATTGATTGGAAAACTCAATGTTGTTGTCAGTTCTTCTTGAATTGATCTATAGATTGAAAGAAATTACAACTTAAAACCCAGCCAGGTTTTTTTAATAGAAATTTAAAGCTAATTCTGAACTTTATATGGAAATGCAAAGAATCAGAATTCCTAAAAAGGAAAAACTAAGCTAGAGGACTTATATTTCTGCCTTCAAGACTTACTACAAAGTTAAAGTAATCAACACAGTGTGGTATTGGCACATGTTCTACAAATATGTCACTGAAATAGCATAGAGAGAAGAAAGAGCCACATACCATGACTAAATGAGTTTTGACAAAGGTTCCAGAATAATTGAGTGGGGAAAGGAAAGTATGTTCAGCAAATGGCACTGGAACAAGTGGATATCTGCTAATTCATATGTTGAAGTCCCAACCCCTAAGGTAATGGTATTAGGAGGTAGATCTTTGGGGAAGTAATTGGGTCATGAAAGTGGAACCCTCATAAATGGGATTAGTGCCCTCATAAAAAGACCCCAAAGAGATCCCTCACCATTTCTGCCATTGAGGCTATAGCAAGAAGGTGCCATACATGATGAAGCAGTTGCCTCAACAGACATCAAATCTGCCAGCATCTTGATTTTGGAATTCCCAGCCTCCAGAACTATGAAAAATAAATTTCTATTGTTTATAGGCCACTTAGTTTATGCTATTTTGCTCTAGCAACCTGAATGGACTAAGACAATAACCACATAAAAAAAGATGACCTTTAACTTTGCACCATGCACAAACATTATCTCAAGATGTATTGGAGACCTGAATATGAAAGCTAAACAATAAAGCTACAAGAAAAAAAAGCAGGCAAAGATTTCTTAGACAGAATGAAAAAAGCCCTACCATTAAAAGAACAAAAGGATAAATGGAAACTTCACATAAATTTAAAACTTTTATTCATCGAAAGATACCACTAAGAAAATGAAAATTCCAGCCACAGACTTGGAGAAAAAAATAGCAATATATATATATATATAAAACTTGTATCCAGAGTGTGTAAAGAACTCCTACAAATCAGTTACAAAAAACCTCAATCCAATAAAAAATGAGCAAAAGACTTGAACATGCTTGTCAAAAAAGAATGCATATGAACAGTCAATAAATGCATGAAAAGATAGTCAACAATGTTAGTCATCATATAAATGCAAATAAAAATCACACTGAGATGTCACTACATGTTGACTAAATTTTAAATTTAGACTTTAAAATTTAAATTTAAAAACTAACAATACCAAACAAACATTGGCAAGGATTCAGAGCAATGGGAGCTCTCATGTGTTGCTCATGGGAATGTAAAATTATAGGTCCATATGGCAGTTTCTTAATAAAATTAAATATAAAACTGCCTTATGATTCAGCAATCCCATTCCCAATGACTGAACAAAGAGAAATAAAAACATATATCCTCAAAAACACTCAATTAGGAAAACATTACTGGACAAAGGCAGAACAAGATGGCCAGGTAGAAACCTCCAGTGATTGTCCCTCCACATGAACACAAAATTCAACAACTATCTATGCAAGCAAACATCTTCTTAAGAACCAAAAATCAGGTGAGCAATCATACTACCTGGTTTTAACATTATATCAAGGAAAGGGCAAGAAAAGAGGGCAGAAAAGACAATCTTGCATTTCCTACGCCACCCCTCCCATCCCCCAGCAGTGTCTTACTAGCACTGCAGTAGACAGAGAATCTGTGTGTCCGGGGAAGAGAGAGTAAAGTGACTGTGAGACTGCATTGAAACCCAGGGACACTCTGGCACAGGGGAACACAGCACAGGACCAAATTCTGCTGGTCCCACAGAGGGGACATTTAGACCAGCTCTCCCAGAGAGAAATCCTCCACCCCAAAACCCAAGTTCCAGCTAGTTCCACCACCAGCTGACAAAAAGCAACCTGGGGCCTGGACTAAATTTGTAAGGCAGTAGGGCCACAAAGGCTGCAGTCCTTGGGCAATTCCTGTAGCTGTGCTGGTTCAGAGCCAGTGGGCTTGAGGTGCATATGACCCAATAAGACACCAGCAGTGGTGGCCAAGCCAGTGCCTGTGTCACTCCCTCCCCCCATTACAGGCACTGTAGCTCAGGGAGTCTGCTTGCACTTAAGGAAAGGAAAGGGAAAAGTTCAGAGGACTTTGATTTGCAACTTGGGTAACAGCTCAGCCACAGTAAAATGAAGTACTAAGAAGACTCCTGAAGCCCCTGAGTCCAGGCCTTAGTTCCTGGATGGCATTTCTGGACCGACCCTGGGCCAAAAGGAAACATGCAACCCTGAAGGGATGGACCCAGTCCTGGCAGCATTCACCACTGGCTGACTAAAGAGCCCTTGGGCTTTGAATAAACATCAAAGATAGCCATGCAACAGTCACCATAAGCTTTGGGTGAGACCAGGCTGGTTTCAGGTGTGACCTGGCACTGGTGGCCACAAATGCTCATGTCACTCCTCACCCAACTCCAGCAGCCCAGCACAGAGAGTGAGGGAGGAGAGTGAGAGTCCTGCCTAGCAATCCAGGGAATTCTCCTGCATCTTACCCACGTCCACCAAGATAGTACCACCAGGAGTCTGCAAGAGTCATTATTGGGCTTAGGGTACCCCCAGTGCTGATACAACTGGAGTGCCAAAAACTAAGATCGCAACACTCAATTCCCTTTGAAACCTGGAAAGCCTTCTCAAGAAGGATGGGTTCAAACAAGCCCAGACTGCACAGATTAAAATAAATACCAAACTCTTCAATGCACAGACATTGATGAATATCCACAAGCATAAGAACATCCAGGAAAACATGACCTCTCCAAATGAACTAAGTAAGGTACTGGTGACCAATCCTGGAGTGATAGAGATATGTGAAGAATTCAAAATAGCTGTCCTGAAGAAGATCAATAAACTTCAAGACAACCCAGAGAAGGAATTGAAAAGCCTATCAGAGAAATTTAACAAAGATATTAAAACAATTTTTAAAAAGCAGAAATCCTGGAGCTTAAGAATTCAAATGACAAACTGAGAAGTACAGCAGAGTCTCTCAATAACAGAGTTGACCAAACAAAAGAAACAATTAATGAGCTTAAAAACAGGCTATTTGAAAATATACAGTCAGAAGAGCAAAAAGAAAAAAGAATAAAAAAGAATGAAGCACACCTACAAGATCTAGAAAATAGCCTCAAAAGGGCAAATCAAAGAGTTATTTGCCTTACAAAAGATGTAGAGGGAGAGACTGGGGTAGAAAGTTTATTAAAAGAAATAAGAGAAAACTTTCCAAATCTAGAGAAAGATATCAATATTCAAGTACAAGAAGGTCATAGAACACCAAGCAGATTGAACCCAAACAAGGTTACCTCAAGACATTTAATAATCAAACTCCCAAAGTTCCTGGATAAAGAAAAGGTCTTAAGGGAAGCAAAAAAAAAGGAGAAAGAAATAACATATAAAGGAGCTCCAATATGTCTAGCAGCAGACTTCTCAGTGGAAATCTTACAGGCCAGGAGAGAGTGGCATGACATATTCAAAGTGCTGAAGGAGAAAAAACTTAACTCTAGAATATTATATTCTGCAAAAAAAATCCTTCAAACATAATGGAGAAATAAAGACTTTTCCAAACAACAACAACAAAAAAAAGCTGAGGGATTTCATAAACGCCAGACCTGTCCTTCAAGAAATGGTATAAGGAGTTCTTCAGTCTGAAAGAAAAGGACGTTAAGGAACTTTCTTTTAAGAAATAATCTGAAGGTATACAACTCACTGGTAACAGTAGGTACGCAAATACAGAATACTCTATTGCTGTAATTATGCATAAACCACTTATATCTTGAGTAGGAAGACTAAAAGACAAACCTATCAAAAATAATTACAGCAACTTTTTGAGAGATAGATAGCATAAGAAGATATGGATGGAAACAACAAAAGGTAAAAAGCAGGGGATATAAAAGGTAGAATTTCTCTTAGATTTCTCTTTGCTTGTTTGTTTGTTTTGTTTGTAACAAGAGTTGTCATATGCTTAAAATAATTGGATATAAAATGATTTTGCAAGCCTCATGGTAACTTCAAATCAAAAAACCTACAACAGATATACAAAAAATAAAAAGCAAGAAATTAAAACACACTACCAGAGAAAATCACTTTTAACAAAGGAAGGCAGGAAGGAAGGAAGAAAGAAAGAGAGGACCACAAAACAACCAGAAATCAAATAATAACATGACAGTAGTAAGTCCTCACCTATCAATAATAACCATGAGTGTGAATAGACTAAATAAGCTCTCCAGTCCAAAGACACAGAGTGGCGGAATGGATTTCTTAAAAAAAAGTCAGCCAAATGTCTGCAAGAGACAGACTTCACCTATAAAAACACATAATATCCTGAATTTTAAAAATAAAATAAAATAAAAACCATTAATTCATAAAAAAACCACACACAGACTGAAAATAAAGGGTTGGAAAAAGATATTCCATGCAAATGGAAACCAAAAGAGAGCAGGAGTAGCAATACTTCTATCAGATACAATCAATTTCAAGACAAAAACTGCAAAAAAAGACAAAGAAGGTCATTATATAATGATAAAAGAGTCAATTCAGCAAGAGGATATAACAATTCTAAATATATATGCACCCAACACTGGAGCACACATATATAAAGCAAACATTATCACAGCTAAAGAGAGAGATAGACCCCAATGCAAGAATGATTAGCAACATCAACACTCTACTTTAAGCACTGGACAGATCATTCAGACAGAAAATAAACAAATAAACATTGGATATAATATGCACTATAGACCAAATGGACAGTTTATAGCAATAAGTGCCTACATCAAAAAAGCAGAAAAACTTCAAATAAACAAAGTAATGATGCATCTTAAAGAACTGGAAAAACAAGCACAAACCAAACTCAAAATTAGTAGAAAAAAAAGGAAATAACAAAGATCAGAGCAGAAATAAATGAAACAAACTGAAACAAAAAAATCAATAAAACAAAAAGTTGGTTTTTTGAAAATATAAGCAAAGTTGACATACTTTTAGCTACACTAATAAAAAAAGAGAGAAGACCAAAATATTACAAAATCAGAGATGAAAAAGGAAACTTAAACTGATACTGCAGAAATCTAAAGGATCATCAGAGACTACTATTAGCAACTATATGCCAATAAATTTGAAAATCTAGAAGAAATGGATAAATTCCTAGACAGATACAACCTACCAAGATTGAACCAGGGAGAAATCCAAAACCTGAATATACCAATAACAAGTAACGAGACAGAAGAGTCATAAAAAGTTTCCCATCAAAGAAAACCACAGGATCCAATGGCTTCAATGCTGAATTCTACCAAGCATTCAAAGAAGAATTAATACCAATCCTACTTAAACTATTCCCAAAAAATTGAGGAGGAGGAAATACTCCCAACTCACTCTAAGAGGCCTGTATCACCCTGATACAAAAATCAGACAAAAACACAACAAAAAAAAAAAAAGAAAACTATAGGCCAATATCTCTAATGAACAAAAAAAATCCTCAACAAAATACTAGCAAACCAAATTCAAGAATACATTAAAAAGATTATTCATTATAATCAAGTGGAATTCATTCCAGGGATGCAAGGATGGTTCAACATACACACACCAATCAATGTGATGCATCATATAAACAGAACAAAGGACAAAAACCATAGGATCCTTTGAATTGAGGCTGAAAAACCATTCGATAAAACTCAACATCTTTTAATGATAAAAACTCTGAAAAAACTGGGTATAGAAGGAACTTACTTCAACATGATAAAAGCCATATATGACAGACCCAAGCAAGTATCATAATGAATGAGAAAAAACTGAAAGCCTTTCCTCTAAGATCTGGAACAAGATGAGGATGCCCACTTTCACCACTACTATTCAGCATAGTACTGGAATTCTAGCTAGAGCAATTAGACAAGAGAAAGATATAAAGGGCATCCAAATTGGAAAGGAAGAAGTCAAATTATCCTTGTTTGCAGACGATATAATCTTATACCTAGAGAAACCTAAGGACTCCACAAAAAAACTATTAGAACTGATAAATTCAATAAAGTTGCAGGATACAAAATCAACATACAAAAATCAGTAGCATTTCTATATGCCAACAGGAAACAATCTGAAAAAGAAACCAAGAAAGTAATCCCATTTACAATAGCTACAAATAAAATAAAATACCTAGGAATAAACTTAACTAAAGAAGTGAAATATCTTTATAATGAAAACTATAAAACATTGATAAAAAGAAATTGAGGACACCAAGAAATGGAAAGATATTCCATGCTCGTGGGTTGGAACAATCAATATTGCTAAAATGTCCATACTACCCAAAGCAATCTACAAATTCAATACAATCCCCATCAAAATACCAATTACATCCTTCACAGAAATAGAAAAAATAATCCTAAAATTTATGTGGAACCAAAAAGATCCAGAATAGCCAAAGCTATCCTGAGCAAAAAGAACAAAATTAGAGGAATCACAAAACACAGCATGGTACTGGCTGGCATAAAAACAGACACATAGAGCAATACAACAGAATATAATCCAGAAATAAATCCACACATCTATAGTGAACTTATCTTTGACAAATGTGTCAAGAACATACAGGGGGGAAAGGACAGACTCTTTAATAAATGACACTAGGAAAACTGGCTATCCATATGTAGAAGAATGAAACTAGACCCGTGTCTCTCACCATATACAAAAATTAAATTAAAATGAATTAAAGACTTAAATCTAAGGCCTGAAACTATGAAACTGCTAAAAGAAAACATTGGGGAAATGCTTTAGGACATGGGTCTAGGCAAGGACCTCTTGAGTAATTCCCCCAAAACAGACAACCAAAGCAAAATTGGACAAGTGAAATCATATCAAGCTAAAAAGTGTCTTCACAGCAAAGGAAACAGTAAGCGAGTGAAGAGACAAACCACCACCGAATGAGAGAAAATATTTGCAAACTACCCATCTGACAAAGGACTAATAACTACAATGTATAAGGAGCTCCAACAACTCAACAGGAAAAAAATCAAATAATTGATTTGATTAAAATATAGATAAAGGATTTGAACAGACATT
This sequence comes from Cheirogaleus medius, assembly GCA_008086735.1. NCBI lineage: Eukaryota > Metazoa > Chordata > Mammalia > Primates > Cheirogaleidae > Cheirogaleus > Cheirogaleus medius. Next base: position 10,215,395 of record VBSM01003185.1, read on the forward strand.
TCTCAAAAGAAGACATACAAATGGCCAACAGGTATATGAAAAAATCCTTGACATCATTAGTCATCAGAGAGATGCAAATCAAAACTGCAATGAGATATCATCTCACCCCAGTTAAAATGGCTTTT
>VBSM01003185.1:10215619-10233900 GCA_008086735.1 Cheirogaleus medius
CCACCAGCAGTGTAGGAGTGTTCCTATCTCTCCGCATCAACGCCAACATTTATTATCAAAAAGACAGGCAATAACGAATGCTGGTGAGGATGTGGAGAAAAGGGAACCCTTATATACTGTTGGTGGGCATTTAAATTAGTTCAACCACTATAGAGAACAGTATGGAGGTTTCTCAAAAAACTGAAAATAGAACTACCATATGACCCAGTAATCCCTCTGCTAGGTATATATCCAAAGAAGGGGAAATCAGTATATCAAAAATATATCTGCGCTCCCATGCTTATTGCAGCACTATTCACAATAGCCAATATTTGGAATCAACCATGTCCATCAACAAATGAATGGATAAAGAAATTGTGGTATATATACACAGTAGAATAGTATACAGACACACAAAAAGAATGAAATCCTGCCATTTGCAACAACATAGAAGGAACTGGAGAACATTATGTTAAGTGAAATAAGCCAAGTACAGAAAGACAAATCTCGTATGTTCTCATTCATTTGTGGGAGCTAAATATTCAAAGCAATTGATCTCATTGAGACAGAGCATAAAATGACGGTTACCAGATGCTGGGAAGGGTAGCGGAGAGGGGGATAAAGTGGGGATGGTTAATGGGTGCAAAATATAGTTAGAGAGTATGAACAATATTTGATATCACAACAAAGTGACTATGATCAACAATAAGTTAGGGTATACTTTAAAATAACTAAAAGTGTGAAATTGGAATGTTCCTAACACAAAGAAATAACTGCCTGAGGTGATGGATACCCCAATTACCCCGATTTGATTAATTCAAATTGTATGCCTGTGTCAAAATATCACATGTACCCTATGAAGATATACAACTATTATGTACCCATAATAATTAAACAGAAAAAAGAGTAAAAAAAGCTCAATTAAGAATGTTCATTGCAGCTTTATTCATAACAGCAAAAAACTACAAACACGCCAGGTGCCCATCAATAGGAGAATGGAAGACAAATTGTGGTATATCTATACTATGAAATACTACTCAGCAATAAAGATGAACGAACTACTAATGCATGCAACAAAATGGATGAATCTCATTGTATTGAGTGAAAGAAATCACATATCCTATGATTCCATGTATATAAAGTTCTAGAACAGACAAAACTAATCTATGGTGATAGAAATTAGAACAGTGGTTGTCTGGTGGAGAGGACAATTGATTTGGAAGGGGTACAAAGGAACTTTATGGAGTGATAGAAGATTCTACATCTTGATTAGAGTGTTGGTTATATGGGTGTATATATTGTCAAAACTCATCGAATTGTACACATAGGATTAAAACATTTTACTGCATATAATTATACTTTGCTAAAAAGAAAAGAGAGGTGTAGGAGGAACAGCTGTTACAACATTTTCGTGACATTGTTTCGCGTGTTTTTATTTTCCTTTAAGTGTGGTAGCCCTGTGAAATGCTTTTTTTAGAATGTAAATCATAGAGGTAGGAGCTACATCTGTTTAACTTGCTTCACATAATAGCAATCCCATTGCCAATTACTAGTGAGGTTGTTTGATGGGGAAGGAGGAAGATAGCTAATGATTAAAGAACAAAAACTTGCATTTAGTGCAGAAAAAAATTAGCAGAAATTGAAATGAGAAATATCTTAGACATTTCAATTTAAAGGTATATCACTTATGAAGCAATCCGCACCATCTGAATGCGCAGAACATCAGTTAAATAGTTTCTAATTGTGCGAGTAAGTTTGCATTCCATTTCTTCTCTACTTCTGTTGAGTTCAAACCGTACCATCTGTTATTTGAGTCTAAAACAGATGTCTTTACCACCACAAGTGTCTTATGTTCTCCATCAGAACAGGGAGAGGGAGTGTGGCAGGTAACATACTGACAATATTTTAATGTTGTTTGAAAAGTAATAATACATAAAGGGCTATGACCTCTTCATCTTAAAAACAAGGCATAATTAAATAAAAATGGTCAGTTAGAACTCCTGTTTCTTGACCAATGAAGCTCAAAAATACAAAGTGTTTTGACTGGTTTGGATGAGATTGCTTAAAAATAGGCAATAAAAATATCTGTAGTATTATTAGATATCCATGATAGGAATTCTATCTTGAGAGAAGAAGAACAAGGCCAAAACTTATTCAATAAGCCTCGAAGATTAGAAAACAGCCAAACAATGCATATCCATGACTCATGGGTATAGTTGAGTATTTATAACAGACAAAAAGATCAGAGTGAGGAACCTGAATCCTCAATCCCAAAAGTGTCAATAGAGAAGTGAGGTGCGCCTCAAACTTACAGGTGTTTGTTTATAAAGTCTCCCTTTAAATACCAAAGATAACCTACTATAAAAGGATACATCAGAAACATAGGAAATGTGATTTATGGGAATGTCGGTGACCAGGGAAACAGAAGCTCTAGTTCTGCTCTTCTAAGCTGTTGTAATTCAGGCAGGTGAGAACAGTTCCTTAAATAATGTGTACAGAGATGGTAGTGAAACTGCATAAGAAATCATATATCAGTCCATTATACTAAAAATGAAAGTGGAATCATCCTATTGAGGAAGAGTACCGAATAAATGTAAATTACTGTTATTATTTTCAATAATGCTGTCAAACTCATCTTAAAAGATATTTTTGGCTATTACAGGCACTTTGGTATATTTAAATTTTCTAGTTGTGATGAACAAGTGGTACTGTGTGCCTTTATGATGGGTTATCAGTAAAATGGAGAGAAAAGCAGCACTTTGCAAATTATTTTCAGATCTGCCTTTACAAGGTTTGCCCACAGATAGAAAGGGATTACAGTGAATCGCAATTCAAATAGCTGATGTAAAATTTTACAGCCAAGGCAGTGTGTATCAAGATCAATAAACATTCCTATATATTTTGAGTAGTAATCACATACTATGGAGTATTTTTTTAAATTAATCGGCAGAAGAAAAATAGTAAGCATAAAGGTGTTCATGCAGCAATAACCAAAATAGCAGAAAACTAAAAATAAAATATGCCTAACATTAGAAGAATAGTTAAGAAAATCATGATACTTCTATTTAAATACCATTCAGCCATTAAACACTATAATATTAAAGAAACACTGAATACTAAAGAAACATATAATACTAAAAAACATGAAGATTTTTAAATACCATGGAAAATGCACAGTTAAGTGAATAAAGCAAGATTCTAAACTATGTATATGTGGAAATACATAATATACATGCATAGAGAGAGACACAGGGAAGCACTCAAAAATTGACACGATCAGGTTTTTTTCTTTTAAAAAAATTAATGCTATTTTATATTGCTATAAAAGTGTTTGTAAATTTATAACTGAAGCACAATTATGACATATTCCATTCATTAAAAATGTTGACTGTAGTAGATATAATGCTAAGTTCTTTACACATGTTATTTATCCTCCAATTCAATCAAACCCCCCAAGATATCCAATAATAATAATTTAAGACATACTCTGCCACATCTCTCACCATACTGGTATACAAACACGTGTGCATGGGAAAGAGGATCTATTTTTTTCATACGAAACTTATATCATACGCTACATTTTACCCTGAGGATTGTTTTTGCCCCTCACTTAGTAACATATCACTGCATCTCTCTAAGTCAATATACATAATTTTTCTAGTAATTGTTTACAGTAAAAATTTGCATGATTAAAACAGCCATTTTTTACTGTAGAACATTGAAGTTGTTTCCAGTTTTACCACTATAAGAAAAAGCTGCCTGGATATATCTCTATATATACCTTATGTAATGGTGTGTTTCATCCCATAGGGATTGCTGGATCAAAGACTTATTCATTTTTTCATTTTTACAAATATTAAAAGATCTTTCCATAAAGGTTCTACATTCACCTTTCCACCAGCAAATCACAAATGTCTGCTTTCCCAGATTGTCTCTAGTACTGAATGTCACCAATCATCTAGTTTTTGCAATTGGACAAGTGAAAATTGTATCTCAGATCTGCATTCCCTTGAATGTTAATAAGGATAAGCCTCCTTTCATTAGTTTATTAACCATTTGCATTTCAGTTGCTATAAATATGAACATTGTTTTCTATTGTGTCATTTTCCCAATCAATTTGTGGGGGTACTTTACAAATTGAAGGTGACTTTTTACCTATCATATGGTTGCACATATTTGGCCCAGTCCATTTCTTATGTTTTGGTTGTTTTATTATAAATTTTTCCACTAAGAAACATTTTAAAATATTTATTTCTATTGATCATTTTCTTGATTGCCTCTAATTTTCCTGTCTTGATTCTTGATCTCTACTCACTCACAAGGTTACAGAAACATTCTCCTAAATTTTCTTCTAATATTCATAAAGATTTTATTTTACATTGAGGTTTGTTAATCCACCTGATAATATATTTTTATAAGTGGTGTAAAGTATGAGTTTATATTAATTTACTTCCAAATGGTTAGCAAAATTATACCAACATTTAATAATTTTTCTTTTCCTATTGAATTATGCCAGCTTTTCCAATATTAACTTCTATATTCTTGCACATGTGTTGAGGGTCTTCATTATGTCCTATTGTCCTAGTTATTATTTCTCATGCCATTGACATCTGTTTCGATTACCATAGAATTATTATAAGTTTTATCTGATAACACAAGCTCCCTACCCCCGATTATTCTTCTGAATCATAAAATTTGTTGGTTGGCAACTGACTCATTTCTTCTTCTGCCTAAATTTTAAAATAAGTTTTCTAATTCCGAAAATGTCTTTACTTAGATTCTGATAGGAATTATTTTGCAATTACATATGTGTTTGATAAATAATGACATTTGTATAATACTAAATCTTCCCAAACAGTATATGGTGCGTTTCTCTATTTGTTTGGATACTGTTTCACGTCCTTCAATAAAATGTTAAGTTCCTTACTCTTACCATCTGATATAATTCTAGGTATTTTATAGCTTGAAATAATACTGTGAATGAAATTTGTTATCCATTTCGTACAAGTTAGAAACTGATGTTTTTTACACATATCTTGTGCCCTGTTCCTACATGCATAAACAGGAGCAGTTCAGCAGGTAGACCAGTCTAGATACATGCCAGGAAATTCCTCTTCCCAGCCAGCATCCCCAAGCCATCTTGCAGTAATCAAACGATTTACAGTTTGATTACTGGGCGAGGCATAATACAGAATGCTCAGGCATGAACACAAACCCTATTCATCATGCCCAATGTCCTCAGTCTGCCAGATCTGCCTGGTCTAAGTACTGTCCTGGACATAGTTCTGTGCAACCTGAATGGGGGACATTTCCCAGAAGGTCCTGGGTCTCTTGGTAACAAGCAATAGACCAGCTGTGGCAAATTTTCACGCCATCACTTGTTGAAAGGTCTCTTCTGTGTTGGTCTTTAAAGCTATTCAGAGAGAGAGAAAAAGAGAGAGAGAGAGAGAGAGAGAGAGAGAGAGTGAGTGTTTCTAATATAAAGCCATTTTGGGGATCTATCATAAGGGGGAAAATAAACAACCTAGCCAAAAAATTGATTTTAAAAAAATACTAAAGACATTTAACCTAAATGTTTAAACATAGAAGTGGTTAAGTAAGTCATGGTACATCCTTCCAGAGGAATCTGATACATCCATAGAAATAATCATTTTAGTCTATATAAAAGATGTTTCAAAGAACTTTTTTTTATTTTTTTCCTTTTATTTCATCATATTTTGGGGATACATCAAAGAACATTTCATGACATTGCAAACGCTCATACTAGCATATTACGTTCAACAGAAATCTTTCAACACTGCATATAAAATTTTATATTCTTTTGGAGATAACATGAGAAACAAAATAGGTAGGAAGTATATACTAATATGCTATATGCAGAAGGATCAAAGTACTTTTTATATATGTATAAAGGGATTATACTTCTTTTTATTTTCCAGATTTTTACAATAATCAGAGGAAAAAGATAAAATAAATTTATTTAAAAGGTGCACTGTCTTTTACATTCATACTTAACACAATGACTAGAGGTTTTTTTGTCTTTCATTTTATCTTTTTTTTTTCTCGTTTACGATATGTATCAGTTTCCTAGGGCTGCCATAACAAAGTACTACAAATCAGACTACTTAAAACAACAGAAATTTATTCTCTCAGTTCAGGAGACTAGAAGTCTGAAATCAAGGCATTGGTAGGGTCCCACTCCCTCAGAAGGCTCTAGGAGAGAGGATCCTTCCTCACCTCTTCTAGCCTCTGAGGGTTGCCACCAATGCTTGGTATTCCTTGGCTTGTAGATGCACTATTCCAGTCTCTGCCTCCATCTCTTTACTGTGTCTGTGTTCAAATTTCCCTCATCTTATAAGGACACCAGTCACTGGGGTAGGACCCACTCTAATCCGATATGACTTCATCTCAACTTGATTACATCTACTAAAATCCTATTTCCAATAGGGTCACCTTCACAGATTCTGAAGGTTAGGACTTCAACATATCTTTAGGGACGACACAATTCAAACCATAACATTTTACCCCCTCGGCCCCCAAAATTCATGTCCTTCCCACACACAAAATACATTCACCCCATCCCTAGAAGATCTCTCTCTCCATCTCTCTCTATCTCTATCTCTCTATCTCCCCCTCCTTCTCCCTCCCATAAATTCTTATGGTTGAAATTGAATCTGTAAACTAAGTGCAAGCAGGACTGTGTCCAACTCTCCTGCACAACCAGTGCCCATATAACCAGATCTTTATAGGACTAAAATTAAAGCAGAATAGATCAATCCAGACCTTTGCGCCCAGACAAAACCAGTATTTCTGTTGGCAATATAAAGCCAAGAGTGAAGTCCTCGCTTGGCTGAAGCCCTTACTTCTCTCAAAGAGCCATGGAACAATTTTATCAAGTGCTTTCTGGGCCAACACAAATAACGTGGATCTGCCATCCAGGCCACTGAGCGTTACTTTGACTATTTGGCCACCAAGAATTGCTCCCTGATTTTAAAATCACACTGTTCAGTCAAATATTTCCATGTCTGCAGAAAAATTAATATCTCCCCTTCAGGAAGGGAGCTATAATTCACAGTTGAGCCCTGACAACAGCATGAGCTAACTAACCAACCTTGGAAACAAAATAGAGCAGTTTTTATTTTATTTTAAACCTGTTTAATAAATATGACATGCATAGCTGCTGAGGCAATAGCCACCGTTAAGAAATTATGATGAATAGAAATTAGCAGACCAGTTTGTCTAACGCACAGGTAAGCGAGTTTTCAGATTGATTTGTTTTTAAAACAGAAATCAAAGTTGACAAGGCAACAATTACATGCAAAAATGCCGAGGCATTGGTACAGAGCCAGAAAAGTAAAGTTTTTGAAAATTAAGGTTACAGACTGCAGGTTGGATTCAAGTCATAAGTCCCAAGGTTGATGGAAATGTGGTGTAGCAGAAGGGAGAGTAAACTCCAAATCAGGAAACACTAAAATCCACTCAACTGCACAAATTCTATATGCCCTTGTGTGAGCAAGGCAAGCTGTCCAGGCAGGATCAGCTTCATAATTTGTTCAGCCTAATGCAAAATAAAAATGCAGAGCCCCATGTTCATAAATAATTAAGGATTTCAAAAAAGTTGCGAGAGAGCATTAAACCAAACACAGGGCCCTTCTAAGCATGGGACCCTGTGTGACTTCACAGGTTGCACGTGTCTCCATGTTTCAATTTTTTAATCAGTGAAATGGGGAAAATCAAAATTATGTTTGCTTTGTCTCCTTCGTGGGATCATTGGAGTGATAGATTGAGATAATATCTGTAAACATACTTTGCAAATGTTAAAGTTCTTTATTCAGACCAGAGGCTGTGGATAGACAGCCCGGAAATTTAAGTAGGGATGTCTCCTAGAAACCCTCAGCCCACTTACAAGAATTTCATAAGGAATAAGGAATAGCCAAATATTTCCTGTATTTAGTGCTTTATGATTCATGAAATTATGATTGAGCCCAGTCTAAAAAGTTTGTACTGAATTAAAAGAAACCAGTTCACAAAATTGTAATGTGGTTTCCTGGATCGGATCCTAGAACAGAAAAAGGACATCAATGGGAAAACTGATAGAAACCCATAAAATCTCTAGAGTTTAGTTAATAGTAACATAGTGTTGTTAATGTTTTAGTTTTGAGAAACATACCATTATATAAGATGATAACATTAGCAAAAACTGAATGAAAGTTGTGCAGGAATTCTTTGTACTAGCTTTGTAAATTTTCTGTAAATCTAAAATTATTCTATAATAAAGAAGTTGCTTAAAAAATGAAACTAGTCCAGTTTGAGTGTAACTGGGAGGAAATGATGAGTATTATTTACTTGGCAGCAAAATAATAAAATTGGCTTCTATATTAGAATATGGAAACCTGTCCTAAGTTATTGAGACAGCTGTTTTAAATTAGATACACCTAGATACAGATATACATACCTATTTATATAAAGAGAAATAAAAAGTGGAAGGGGACAAAACAGATAAATGGGTAATGGATAAATAGAAATGGCTTCAAGTTTTGCTGCACACAAGTATTCTACATATTTCTGATTTACTCAAAAGTTCTATTTTAATTCCACAATCTTCTTCCTTTAGCAGGCATCACTATATTCTTTTCTTATTAATTTTTTTCTAATTGCAAGATTAATTCATGCTTGTTCCAGAAAACACATAAACATACAACCCTCCCACCAAATTATCTATAATCCTATCACTGAAAAGTCAACATGGTCAACATTTTGAGTCATTTCCTATAACACTCTTGTGTGTGCATGTACCTGTGTACATAAAATATATTTCAGAATAATGGAGGATATTTTATATAAACCTGCGCTTTCAAAATTATGTTCCATGGACATTGGGTTTTGTGAACAAAAAATCTGAGAACATAGTGTACCATAATCTCCTTTTGGAGATTTACTGTGCAAAATAGCACATTAAAAGCCATGCTGCATAACTTTTTAAACTCAGATTTTTGTCAGTGTATGAATTCTATTATTATCTAACAGAATACTCCTTGAGAAACTCTGGTATAAATGGCTCTGTTCCAGATTTTTTTCCATTTGATATGATGAGTATCTTCCCCTAATACTATAAGTTAATTGCTAACATTTTAATGGCTATAAATATTACATCGTATGATCATACCATTATTTATTATACTATAAGTTGGCAAAAAAAAATTCTGAAAAGGGCCAGATAGCAAATATTTGAGGCTTTGTGGGCCCTCCTACAGTCCCTGTCTAACAACTCAAGTCTGTTGCTAATAAGCGTGAAAGCAGCCATAGACACTACGTAAACAAATGGATGTGGCTATGTTCCCACCAAACTTTGATGTGTCATGAAATATTACCCTTTTTGGAAATTTTCAACCATTTAAAAGTTTAAAACACCATTCTTCACCCACAGGCTGCATAAAAACAGATGGTGGGTCCTATTTGTCCTGTAGGCCATGGTTTGCCAACCTATGTTTATTTTGTTCCCTAATTTTTAAAAATATTATATTGGGCATTTGGAACAATAAATCTGTGTCTGAGTTTCTGAACTGTTCCTTTGGATAGATTCCTAATAAATTTTTAGAACTAGACAAGTAGTCCAGAGAATATATCAGGCACTAGATGCATATTGCTAAACTGATTTATTGAAAAGATGTACAATGCTCAATACCACTGGCCAAAAGTGTCTGTCTCACTGTAATCATGCTTGTTCTGACTATTATCATTTTAACTTTTGATAATTTGATAGATGAAAATTAATATCATGTTTCACCATGCATTTCTCTGATTCCTAATAAGGCCGAACCAATTTTTCATGTTGATTTGACCATTTTCGTTTCCTCATTGTGACTTATCTGCTCTGTCCCCTTTTCCCATGTGTCACTGAAATATTGTTTGTTTCTCTGCTAAAGTTCATGTGAGTTTTTATATACTAGGCATATTATCCCTTCTTATTTTTGGCAAATACTTCCCTAATTTGTTGACCTTTTGATTTCATTTTGACATTTTCAGTTGTAGCGACAATATTGAATTTTATACATGAATTTTAGATTGATTATAGATTTAAACTATAGATTGATATAGATTTATAAATTGACCAATTATTTCCATTTTGTACTCGAATGTTTATAGCAGCATAATTCACAATTGTAAAGATGTGGAAACAACCCAAATTCCCATCAATATATGAGGGGTTTCTTCCTTTGTTTTTATGCATGGAAAATAATTTCCTCTTCAAAGATCACTTGAATAGTCAACCAAATTTTTTCTTGATTTTATTATATTTCTGTAGCTTACATTTAACTCTTCACATCATCTGGCATTCATTTGATGCATGGTGTGAGGTGAGATCCTAAACTGGTTTTTTCCAAATTGTTTTCCAAAAATTTTTTTCCAAATTCAATTTTCCCACCACTATTTATTACATAATCCATCCCTTTCCTACTAACCTTTTTTTCTTATGTAAATACTGGGGTCTAAATATGGGTAAAAATAGAATCTATTTATTGCAGCATAATTCACAATTGCAAAGATATGGATTCAACCTAAGCGCCAATATATGAATGGATAAAGAAAATGTGATATATATATATATGCACACACACACCATGGAGTACTACTTAGCCATAAAAAGGAATTAAATAATGTCATTCACAGCAACTTGGACAGAACTGGAGACCATTATCCTAAGTGAAGTATCTCCGGAAGGGAAAAACAAACAGCGCATGTTCTCACTAATAAGTGGGAGCTAAACGATGGATGCACATGGGCACAAAAAGACATAAAGGACATTGGAAACTAAGAAGAAGGGAGGTTAGGAAGGGGGCGAGGGACAAAAACTTATCTATTGTGTACAATGAACACTGTCCTGGTGGTGGGCACACTGAAAGCCCTGACTTCAGCATTATAGAGTGTATCCATGGAACAAAAATTTTTGTACCCCCATAATATTTTGAAATTTTAAAAAAGGGATCTAATATAGGGGTGACTATGAAGGGCATATCTACTCCATGCCATTTATCTGTCTGTCCTTCCTTACGCTAGCTTAACACTGTTTCAGCTATTGTCACTTTAGCATACATTTGAAAATCCATTAGTGTTAAAATGTATGCTAAAAGATCATTCCACTTATTTATTCCTAGTTCTTCTTGAAAGAAATTAAAGGGTATCTTGGGGGTATTTATGTTAGGAAAGACATTCCCAGCATATTAATGAATAATCTATGACAGAAACCATGAACAGGTAATTGACATCCAGTTTACTAAGAGAAAAGAACAAGATGTAAACCAAAAAAATTAGCTGAGACTAAGAGTGAGAGTCACACACTATCTTGGGAAAAATTGTTTCCCTATTTGCTTTAGGCCTATAGATAATAGTCAATTCTTAATTCCTCCAGTTAAATCTGCTACAAAAACATGTGGCTAGAACTCCATGGATCATCAGTCCCATATTAGCTAAGATGTTAGCCTTGTCCACAGCCAAAAGCATTAGCAGAGTCTTAACAGAAAATGTGCCTGTGTGAGCATCATCTCTTTCTTTCTTCCCTGATCACCTTCCTTGAGTGGGTTGTAAACATGGAAATCCTCAAAAGTGTGTTAGCAGCATGAATAAACAGCAGCAGCCCTGTCCTGGCCAAACCTCAGATTGATTGTGTATACCTGGGTTGACAAACTACAGCCCACAGGCCAAATATGGCCCACAGCCTATTTTTGCAAATAAAGTTTTAGTGGAGCACAGCCATGTTCTTTTATGTACTTATTGTCTATACTTGTTTTAAAGATGCAATGGCAGAGTTGAATAATTACAACAGAGACCATACAGCCCAAAAGTGGAAAATATTTACTATCTGACCTTTTATAGAAAGTTTGCTGATTGTGTCATGGAACAGATGCTTCCCCATCCCCCACTAGTTTAGGCCCTCACAAATATGCTTCATTGATTGTAAAGACAGATTCTTATTTCTCTTTTACTTTCACCTCAATAATTTCTGTCTGCTTTTAATTAGAATCAAATCCAGATCTGAGCCATTCACACAGAAGACCAAAGGGTAATGCAGTCACAACTTCTTTTAATTTCCCTCCACTCTGCTGCAATCAGTTCATAAATTAAATCTGATTGTCAAAGCCTGGGAAATGCTCAAGCTGGGGCCCAAAGAAATAAAGGGAAAAGAGCTAAGAAAAGGGCAAGGTGCCCCTTTCGTTATGCTATTTCTGATGCATAAAAGAAGCCTAGACTAAGGTGAGAATAGCACTGTGGAAATGTCCATGTTTCTGGATCTCTAAAATAGATGCATTATTTTTAAGCACATTTCTTCTGTCAGTCTGAAACCTCTCCAGTGTACAAGCCGAGACATGTACGAGCCTTTGCTATCAGCGAGGTAATTGCTGGCTCCAGCCAAGAGGTTCAGTCCCTGAGCCATAAATTGAGTGACACTTTATACCAGTAATCTTGTGTTTCCACAGAAGCAAATGAGAATAGCAACAGACCAAATGATAACAATGTTCTCGGTCTTATACTGCGTTTCAGACTTCAGGTTTGAAGCATGTAAATTGTTTTTTCAAATCCTTTCCTAAAAGTTCATCCACAACATCTGGTAAACAAAATTATAAGAACACTTCATCTATTTTACTTTATAAGAAAATGAGGTACTTCATACCGGTAATGTTTCCAAATAAATAAATTTGAAGTTCAGAATTCTTTTAGTCATAATCACCTTGGAAAGAACGTTTTTCCAAAGTATATTACTTCATTTTGCATTAAATGCAAAGTACTGGATTTTTTCAGTGCCTGAGGGCCATCATTGTGAGCATTTAAGGCTCTGCCCTCAGAGAACTATCCTTGCCCTCAAGGACTTTATAGTCCAGCAAATATTTTCTATAAAGAGCTACATAGTAAATATTTTAGGCTTTATGGGCCACATCAGTCTTTGATGCATGTTCTCTGTAGAGAAATAAAATTCTAGCTGGGGACATCAGTCTTTTTGCAGGGTCTGAGTTGAATCTTCAAAGGAAGAGTGAGGCTTTTTGTTTTCAAAAGTAAATATACATCTAGGATATATATACTTTTTAAAAAAAACTCTTTAATTCAACAACAAAAAGACAAACAACCCAACTGAAAAATGGGCAAAGGACTTGAACAGACATTTCTCCAAAGAAGATGTATGTACAAGTGGCCAAAAAGAACATGAAAAGATGCTCAACATCATTAGTCATTAGGGAAATGCAAACCAAAACCAGGAGATACCACTTCACATTCACTAGGGCATTAAAACAAGGAAAATATAGAAAAGAACAAGTGTTGGAGAGGACATGGAGAAATTGGAAAGCTTAAACATTGCCCGTGGGAATATAAAATGATTCAGCTGCCATGACAAACAGCTTGTCAGTTCTTCAAAAAGTTAAACATAGACTCATCAATTCCACTCAGCAATTCCACTCCTAGGCATATACCCAAAAGAACTGAAAACAGGCATTCAAACAAGCACATGTACATGCATGTTCATAGAAGCACTATTCACAATATCCAAAAGGTCAAAATAGCCCAAGTGTCCATCAACAAATGAATGGATAAACAAATGTGTGGTCTATCCATACAATGGAACAGCATTTAGCCAAAAATCAAGTACTGACACATGCTACAACATGGATGAATGTCAAAAGCATTATGCTAATTGAAACGGCCAAATACAAAAGGTCACATATTGTATGATTCCATTTAAGTGATATATCCAGAATAGATAAATCCATAAAGACAGAAAGAAGATTGACAGTTCCCAAGGGCAGGAGTGAGAATGGGGAGTAACTGCTGAACAGGCACAGGCTTTCCTTCTACTCTGGGGACACTATCTTGGTAGCAGTTGTACAACACTGTGAATGTACTAAGTGCCACTGAATTGTTCATTTTAAAATGGTTAATTTCATGTTATGTAAATTTCACTGCAATTTCAAAAAAATAACTAGATAAAAGTAAATATATAGGGTAGTCAAAGTCAGGAATCATAGATGCTGTTTTATTATACTGTAATATGTTAGGTCATTAAATGTCCTATTTCTAATCAAAAGTGTAGTTTATTATATCTCAAACAAGCAGTACAATTAATCAAAAGTATGCACCTAAATTATCGACACAGTTTTGCCATCTTAACATTAGCTTGTTTATGCCAGCAGTGAAGAAGCCTGGAGAATGGGTGACAATAAAATCACGAAAGGCATTTTCCACAGTTGTTGAGAATTGAATTTTTTACTTGCAAGAAGCAGTTCAAAGCCTGGAAGAAGTGATAGTCACTTGGTGCGAGGTCTGGTGAATACAGTGGATGACAGAGAGTTTCCAAGTCCAGCCTCTGTAGTTTGAGCAGCGTTGTTTGTGCGACATGTGGTCGAGTGTTCTCTCCCAAGAGGATTGGCCTGTCTCTATTGACCGATCTCAGCTGCTTAATCACAAGCATCCTCATCATTTCATCCAATTGGTTGCAGTAGACATCCACTGTCATTGGTTGACCAGGTTTCATGAAGCTGTAGTGGACAATACCAGTGCTGCATCACCAGACACCATTAGGTTTTTGGATGAATGTTTGGTTTTGGACTGTGTTTCAGCACTTCATCTTTATCCAACCATTGTGCCCAATGTTTGCAATTGCCAAAAAGAATCCATTTTTCATCACACATCACAATACAGTGTAAAATGGTTCACCTTTATGTTGTGACAGCAAAGAAAGGTGAGCTTCAAGACGATTTCTCTTCTGACGCTTAATTCATGAGGAACCCATCTATCTAGCTTGTTCACCTTGCCGATTTGTTTAAAATGGTCCAATATTGTTGGAATAGTAACGTCAAACCTTGCTGCTAATTCACACATAGGTTGAGATGGATTCACTTCCACTACAGCTTTCAGCTCATCATTATCCACCTTGGTCTCAGGTCACCCACGTGGCTCATTTTCAAGTTTAAAATCACCAGAACAGAACTTCTCAAACCATCAATGTACTGTGTGTTCATTAGCCACGTCCTTCCCAAACTCTTCATTGATATTTTGAGCTTTCTGCGCTGCATTGGTTGCATGAAGGAAGTCGTATTCAAAAGTAACATGAATTTTTGACTTATCCATGCTTTCATAAAAGTTGCTCTAAAAAAAAGCCAAAATATGCATTTGAAAGACTGAGAATGTGTCTTCACAATAAAAATAAAACAAGAAGTGTCAAAGTGAAATGTTAGAGATATCAACTGTCAAACGTAGTACTTAAGGAAATCAGACATTCCATATTTAATAACCTAAATAATAACAACGAGCCATTTTGTATGCATATTTGCCTATGTTTCCAGACTTTGGGGCCACTTTGTATATGTATTGCTTTTTCCTGTTGTAAGAATTCAAGGCATATAGAAAAATGTCATAATGATAACTAAAATGTATTAAGCACTGCCCATGTGCTAACAGTGTGCTGAAATGAAACAACACACACACACACACACACACACACATATGAACTTCACAATGACCCTGGGAGCTAGACATTGTGTCTAGGCCCAATTTAGGATATGAGGAAATAGAGCTTGAAAGAGATTAAGGAACAGGTCTAAAGCTAGAAAGCTAGTAAATAGAAGAGACAAAATTTGGAACTCCACAGTCTGACTCCGGAAGTCTGGCTCTTAAACACTGCTTTCCATTACCTTGAAAGAAATGATGATGTTTTCCTTAATTTCACTCCCTAAAAGGGATCACTATTAACTAAACATTTTCAGATTCTTCTTTTTAAACAAAATAAGGATCTTACTACAGCCAGTATGCCAAAACCCAGTTTTTAAACTTAATATATCATGAGAATATTTTCATGCCTATACATTTATTTCATCTGCATGATATGCTATTGCACAGATATACCATCATTTAGTTATCCAATCTCCTACTGTTGGGCACTTAAGTCATTTCCATTTTTTTTACTATTACAGTGTCATGATAAAACTTCCAATATCATTATTCACTTGCTTATGTTGTCAGGATAAATTTCTAGAAGTGAAGTTACTTGGGCAAAAGATATGCCTATTAGTCACTGTGATGAATGTTGCTGAATTGTCCACCCCAAATTTTGTATGACTTTAGAGTTCCACCACTGGTGTGTGGGAGGGTCTTTTTCCTCATACCATCACCAATCCTGAGCATTGTTGATCTTCTTAGTCTTTACTAACCAATAAGTCAAAATTTATATCTTATTATTTAAGTTTGCATTTCTTTCATTAATAACAAACTTGAGCATATATTCATATATGTATTGGCCATTGAACTGCTTTTAAGAATTGCTTCTTTATGTCCATCCTTTGCCCATTTTTCTATTCAGGTGTTTGTTTTATTGCTTCGTAAGACTTTTGTTATATATTATAGCTATGAAATCCTCCATTTTTTCTCTGTCACATATGTTGCAGCTTTTTCCCTGGGTTATTATTTATCTTTTAACTTATGGTATTTTTAGCCACCTATAAAGTGGACAACACTTACCAACTATCCAGGTCTACACTTACATGACCAAGTCTCAGGGAACTGGGTTTGAGGCCAAGTTGTCTTGTCCACCCTCAGAGCTGACTTAGGTGATTGTGCTTTCAGTGGAGAGAAAATGTTGGCTGACAAGTTCATCCATGTTCGTGGTAATTCTTAATTCACAGGTGTTGATAAGGAGCTGGAGAAAGAGCAATGGAGTAATAGTGGTGGCTGCTCAGAGACCACAGGGAACACCTAACTCCTCAGAGTGGCCAACTCCCCTGCTGGAATCCCCATGCAGGACTAGGAAGGTCAGCAAAGAAGTGAACCCATAGTCCTTTGGGGACATCTGGCCCAGCTGTCTCCTCGTTAGTCCTTCAGTTTATCTCTCCTCCCGAGAGATTCAGCACCAGCCCACTTCATATCTGTCACTCTTAATCCCATTGCCATGCTTTATTTTTCATCAAAACACTTCCTGAAATTACTTAACTATTTTTCACAGGTTTACATGTTGTTGTGTGTTGAACTGTGTCCCCACAAAAGATACGTTGAAGTTTTAAGCCCTGATACCTGTGAATGTGACCTTATTTGGAAATCAAGTCTTTATAGAGGTAATTAGTTGAAGATGAGAGCATACTGCAGTAGGGTGGTCGCTTAATCCAATATGATCGGTGTCCTTGTAAGAAGAGGGATATTTGGTCTATAGCCATACCACCCTGAATGTGCTTGATCTCATCTGATCTCAAAAAAAGAGGGAAATTTGAGCACAGACACACACAGAGAGATAATATGACCATGTGAAGACAGACGCAGATTAGAGTTATGCTGCTACAAACCAAGGAACACCTGGAGCTCAGAAGCTAGAAAGAGACCAGGAAGGATTCTTCTCTAGATCCTTGGGAGGGAGTATGGCTCTGCCAATACCTTCATTTAAGATTTTTAGCCTCTAGAATTATGCAAGATTAGATTTGTGTTATTTTAAGCCACCAAGTTTGTGGCATTTTGTTAGAGCACACACAGGAATCTAACACTCATGTTTACAATCCATCTTCCACCCTTACTCTCACCATATACACTACATGCATGAAAATAAGGGCAAGAACAGGCCCTGTATCTCCAACACTTAGAACAGTATCTAATGCATAGTTAGCACCTAATAAATATTTATTGGGAAGAAATGATTGTAACATGCTTTGTTTATAAAACTGACAAGATGCTGGTGCCTCCTCCTGTACTGTCACCCCTCCCTCTTGCCTTTCTTCATGTCCCCTGACTCTTTACAAATCTGTCTCCCGTTGCAGGAAAGCTTTCCACAGCTGTTTTTCATGCCTCTCTGTAGCTTAGAGCTGTGCTGTCCAATTCAGTGGTGACTAGCCACATATAGCTGATGAGCACTTAAAATATGCCTCATGCCTCGGAGGAACTAAACTTTTAATTTTATTCCATTTTAATTAATTTAAATATAAAAACAAATGCTCCATTCAGTTCCCGGAAATTTTTTAAGTGTGCTTCAAACATCTTGAATATATGAATCTACTCTTTCAACTGTAATTTTTATGAAATCTAAATAGGATCTAAGTATGTCCCATAAAAATTTAGCATCCAAATTGAGATGTGCTTGGAGTATAAAATACACACTGGGTTTTGAGGAATTTGTATGAAAAAAAAGAAGAATGTAAGAGATCTCTTTGAAAATTTTTATATTGACTACATTTTGAAATGATAATATTTTGAATACATTGGGTGAAATATGTTATTAAAATTAATTTTCGTGGATGCGGAGAGATAGGAACACTCCTACACTGCTGGTGGGACTGCAA
>VBSM01003185.1:10236696-10272880 GCA_008086735.1 Cheirogaleus medius
CTCAATAGCTTTCACAATAGCAACAAAGAAAATAAAATACCTAGGAATATATTTCACCAAGGAGGTGAAAGACTTCTACAGGGAGAACTATGAAACATTGAGGAAGGAAATCTCAGAGGATGTAAACAAATGGAAAAACATATCATGTTCATGGATTGTCAGAAGCAACATTGTTAAAATGTCTATACTACCCAAAGTGATCTACAGATTCAATGCAATCTCCATTAAATTACCAACATCATTTTTCACAGATCTAGACAAAATAATTCTACACTTCATGTGGAACCAGAAAAGACCTCGCATAGCCAAAGCAACCTTAAGCAAAAAGAACAAATAGGGAGGCATGAATTTACCAGACTTCAATATAGTAACCAAAACAGCATATTACTGGCACAAGAACAGAGACATAGACCAATGGATCAGAACAGAGAACCCAGATATAAAACCATCCTCATATTGTCTGATCTTTGGCAAAGCATACAAAAACATACACTGGGGAAAAGAATCCCTATTCAATAAATGGTGCTAGGAAAATTGGATAGCCACATGCAGAAGACTGAAAAAGAATCTGCACCTCTCACAACTCACAAAAATTAATTCACTGTGAAGAACAGACTTAAACTTAAGGCATGAAACTATAAGAATTCTGGAAAAAAATGTTGGAAAAACTCTTATAGATATCGGCATAGGCAAAGAATTTATGAAGGCCCCAAAGGAAATCACAGCAACAACAAAAATAAATAATTGGGACCTGATCAAATTAAAAAGCTCTGCACAGCCAAAGAAACAATCAATAGAGCTAACAGACAACCTACAGAATGGAAGAAAATATGTGCATGCTACACATCTGACAAAGGGTTAATAATCAGAATCTATAATGAACTCAAACAAAACAGCAAGAAAAAAATCAAACAACCCCATTAAAAAATGGGCAAAAGACATGAACAGAAGCTTTTCAAAAGAAGATAGACTAATGGCCAATAAACATATGAAATAATGCTCAACATCTCTAATCATCAGGGAAATGCAAATCAAAACCACAATGAGATATCACCTAACTCCAGTGAGAATGGCTTTTATCAAGATGCTGGCATGGATGTGGAAAGAAAGGAACACGTATACACACTGTTGGTGGGACTGCAAACTAGTACAACCTCTATGGAAAGCAGTATGGAGATTCCTCAAAGAACTAAAAGTAGACCTACCATTTGATCCAGCAATCCCACTATTGGGCATTTACCCAAAGGAAAAAAAGTCATTTTATAAAAAAGACACTTGCACTAGAATGTTTATAGCAGCACAATGCACAATCACAAAGATGTAGAATCAACCCAAGTGCCCATCAATACATGAGTGGATTAATAAAATGTGGTATATGTTTACCATGGAGTGCCACTCAGCCATAAAAAATGGGGAACTAATACCTTTTGTAATAGCCTGGATGGAACTGGAGACCATTCTTCTAAGTGAAGTACCACAAGAATGGAAAAATAAACACCATATGTATTCACTATTAAACTGGAACTAATTGATCAACACTTATATGTACATATGGAATTAAAACTCAATGGAAATCAAGCAGGTTGTAAGGGAGGAGTAGTTGGGTAAATTCAGACCTAATTGGTACAATGCACACTATCTGGGTGATGGGCACACTTATAACATTGACTCAAACTGTACAAAAGCAATACACGTAACCAAAACATTTGTACCCCCATAATATTCTGAAATTTAGAAAAAGGCCTATTTAATCCATTAGTGAAAGAAATATAAAATGAATAGTATCATTATAATTCTAACTAATTTCTATAAATTTCTATGGGAAATTTGTCCAGAATGTCCATGTGACATGTCCCAAATCTGGTTTCATAGCAATTAGCATCTTGAAACAGAAGGGTCATGGGGTACAGTAGACAGGTAATCCAAGGCAAAAAAAAAAAAAAGTTTGTTAACCATTTTCATCTGCATAGGTATTATGTAAATGCTTTTTAAATTTAATTTTTGAATGCATATTACCAAGGTTCAAAATTCAAAGTTACAAAAGGACATACACAAAAAGTCTCCTCTCACCACATGCCTGCATACGCATTGCCCCTCCTATGTTATTGGTTTCTTGTGTATCATTCAAAGGTTTTCCCTGCACACCCAAGCAAATCTGAATCCATTTTTTCTTCTCTTTTTATATTCATACTGTACACACTGGAGTGTCCCTTGCATTTTTGCACTTAATGATAATGGCCCATTTTAATCAGAAGCCATTAGTAAAGTCTTTGAACCTCAAATTTAACGCAGAGTTTCTCAAAGTGACAGCCACTGCACAACCAATATCAGAATCAACAAAAACAGATGCCTGAGCCCAGCCTAGACTAGAGAAGCAGAAATGCATATACTGAAATGTGTGATCTGAGGATGTGGGCAAAAGAACACTGGCTTTGGGTCAAATAGATCTGAATCAGATTCAAATCTTATCACTATGTGTGCTCCTTGGCCCACTCGTCTGAGCAATGGTGATAATGATGTCTACCTTTCCGTGTCCCCGGGAGGAATGGAGATAAGTTGCGTGTTCCAATGAGAAGCATTCTCGGGAACTGGTTTGTGAGTTCACAGGCACCCACACCAGTAGGTTGGCTGCCTTTCCATTTCTTTCTTATTTCCCATTCTTTACTAGACTTTATTTCGCCTCCCAGATATACTGTTTGCATTCAAATTCGTGTCTCAAGAGTCTTTTTCTCAGAGAGTGTAAGCTAAGACAACAACTTTCCATAACAGGAAGGATGAAGAAGGATGTTGTAAAGATTAAAAGAGTGAATATCTATAAAGTGTTAGCAAATTGCCAGGCATATAATAAGCACTATATGTGTTTGCTATCATTAGTACTATTATTATTACTATTATTATTATTTTCACTACATCTCCATTTTGAGTGGTGGCAACCTCATTATTAATAATTGTCCCAAAATGCATCCTACCTTATTTCACTAAGGAATAGTTTATCTACCAAGCACTTGGACATGGCCCATCATTTCCATTCCCTGTAGGATACAGCAGGTGTTTCTCCTTGGCAATAATTCATAGACTTTCAATTGCATGTATCTGAATTACATTATTTTGTTGTAATCAGTCTCCAAAGCCTTCACACTCTTCCCTCTCACTCAGATATGGGGCATGCATTATTAATTAAATGACAACGTTATTACAGCCAGTAATTGAATTACTCCATAGCGCCTGCCTGCAGTAATTAACATCTATCAAAATAAAAGAGGAGGAGTTGCATTGCCCTTATTACAAATGGTTTGGTTTCATGGGTTTTTGATCAAATTAAATAGAATCAAACTAACAAGTGGTTGAATTAAGTGAAAGTCATTGTACTTATATTGCCCTTATTTGTTCCCAGGCACGACCAAACATTGAGAGTCCACTTTATAGTCTACATATTTTTCCTTAACAAACTTCCTCTTTCTCAGTGCAGACTCAGGGATGTGACTAGGCTTTCAAACTGATGAACAGTATTCTCATCAGACTATATTCAGTAGCTGTTTTGCACACAAGAAACTATTTAAAAGTAAGTCAAGAACAACCAATTAAATCTAAAAATGATGCTGCAGTCACTGTACCAATTATAGGCATAAGCAAGGAGCAGTTTGTGTGCAAAAATACTCATAAAATCAGAATTGTGTCAGAGTCGGTCGATAGCTATCAATTGTTATTAGTGTAAAGCAAAACATTACGCAGGGAACAGCTGAGCAGGCCGAAAAATGAATCAAAGGGAAGTTTTCTCATGAATAAGCAAACAGATTGTCTCTCATAAACAGACACACGATTGCATGCAGGAAAAATCAGTAAGAAGACATACCACCCCCAAAATAAAAGAGTTGCCCACCAAAGCACATCCCCACCAATATTCAGAGCATCACAAACCACAAAAAGAAAACTAAATCTGTATTTGTAACAATATTCATGACAGCTGTGGACCTCAACAAAAATATACACTACTTTTCCTCTTTACTTAAATCAACAAAGGCAAGATCTGCCTCAACTGTAATCTTCCTCTCTTTAGACACTGTTCCCTTACCCACTTTGGTGCACAGATAAACACACATGCGACAGCAGCCATCACTCACCGGTTGGCTAAAAACAGCTTAAATGAAGTTGTTCAGGTTTCCTGGGATAATGCCATTTATGGCTGTTATGTCAGCTAAATTAGTAATGGTATCCTTTTCATTCTCAAAAGAATCCTGGTTTTGGGGGCTGAGGGGGTGGTGGAATGAAGAGATGTTGGTCAGTCAAAGGGTACAAAGTTTCACTCAGACAGGAGAAATAAGTTCTGGAGATCTGTCGCACAGCATGATGATTATAATGAATAATAATGTACTGCATATTTGAAAATTGCTAAGAGTAGATTTTAAATGTTCTCACCACAAAAAATGACAAGGATGTGAGGTAATGGCTATGTTAATTAGCTTGAGTTAATAATTCTACAATGTATACATATATCAAGACATTCACATTGTACCCATAAATATATATAATTTTAATTTAATTTTAACTTGATTTAATTTTAAATTTAAAAATTGTATGTATTTATGGAGCACAATGTGAATACTTTGGAAGATAAATTATTTGGTCCTATTGTGTTCACATTAAAGCACTCCACTGTATATTTTCACCCTCTTCTGATCTGGCACAGTAAGGAGTTCTGAATCCCAGTCACTGTTCCTGAACATCTCCAAGTTTCCTTTGGAATCACCTCTCAGATGCTAGAGCATGGCAGGCTTGCAAAATATTAATAGATTGGGAGAAAAAATGGGATTGGAGACGAGAGGGTGAAGTAAAGGAAGGAAATATATGAACCAAAGAAAAAGGGGAGGGAGTCCAAACTGCCAACTCATATAACACAACGCTGTGACCCTCTATTTGTGAACACCTGGTCCTCGTGTCCTAGTCCTTATATAAATTTAAGGTAATTCATACAAGTTTTTTAACAAGATATTTCCTCCTTTAATATGTAAAGGGCAGTATGCTAGATAGAAGAAGGCATAGATCGATACAATGCCTTTACTCTGAACTAAAGGCAAAGCATCATAATGGAACTGAGGTGCTTCATGCTTAAAATTTTTAAAAATAACAACAGGAAGTTGTCCTTAGAGAAAGAGTTTCATACATGCAAACAGTTCTTTAATTTTATCATGGAGAATAGAAAAGTTAAACTATAAAAATATCAATTTGAAGAGAGCCTAGTTTAGGAGGAAGTGACTAAGGATGATGCCTTAGAGCAGGGGTCCCCAACCTATAGTGAGTTGTATAATTATTTCATTATATATTACAATGTAATAATAATAGAAATAAAGTGCACAATAAATGCAATGTACTTGAATCATCCCGAAACTATCTCCTCCCTCCCTGTCTTCCATGAAAACAGTCCCCGGTGCCAAAAAGGCTGGGGACTGCTACCTTAAACCAAAGCAAGAAACCAGATCACATAAGGCGGTATAAGCCAAGGTAAGTACAGAATGTATATTTACTATTTTTTAATGTTGCTACTAATCTGAAGACATGAAAACTCAAGATACTTGAGGAAAACATCGAGCCACACTGATTTATGGTAAGTGCATCACCCTCTAACCTCATTAAATATCTCCTGTTTAAATATTAAACCAGATTGAATGAATAAAAATGAAATTTTTATGTAATTCTCATAATGTTGAATACTCTACCATAATCAACTATCTTGGAACTATTTCTTTTAAATTAAATGAAATTATGCTAATCTTTTATCATGAAATAAATAAACTATAAAAATATCAGTAATGGAGCAATAGATTCAAGTGAATGGAAGAACATTCTAGAAATCAATAACCTCAATGTGTCCTCAATATGATAGTATTCTAGCTGGCTTTTACCTGCCCCAAAGGGATCTTCTAAGTAATCATCCATCAATATGATAAAGTATTGAAAGGGACTGACTAAAGGAAATGGTGGAGGCTGGCTCTATCCCTAGAGATATACCAGAAAAAAATAAATAACCACCCCTCCTGAGTGCTATGGATGTCAATCTTCTGGGCCAGCTGATTTTTCAAGTTACTTTCCAGCCGTACGAAAATCTATAATTCATTAGAACTTTGAAATCCTCTGTAGGCAATATGCTAATACAAATGTTAGGCATCAAATACATCCAGGGAAAATGTGACCTTGTGTAGACATCAATTTGTAAATTGCCAAAGTATTCAAAAGAAAAGTAGCTCACCAGCTCAAACAATAAAACACAATTTATGTCTTAAAAATAAATTCTAGTTACCCCAAAACTATATATTCACTGGGGAGAACTTGGAAAACACAGATATTTCAAATAAGAAAGCAAGATCATTCAATTCCAACATGGTTAACATTTTAGCTTCTGTCTTAATATACAATTGGATTGATTATGATATGTGTATACATGCATGTAAACTCTACCCAAATCAAGAACTACAAGTTTTCCATCTCCCCCAGAAGTTTCCCTTATGCCTCCTTTCAGTCAATCCCCACCCTTCATAGGCAACTACTATTCTGATTTTCTATCACCATAGATTAATTTTGCCTGTTCTTGAAGTTCATAAAACTGGAATTATACAACATAATGTTCTTGAGATTCATTCATGTTGTTACTTGTATAAGCAGTTAACTCATTTTTATTGCTGAGCCATTTTCTACCATATGAATATAGAAGTATTCCATTGTATGGCTATACTACATTTTTTTACCCAGTCTCCTTCTGATAGCCATGGGTGAATAGAATCTCGAATGAGTAGTAGAGGAGGGAACTGAAAAGTATCAGTTGTGGCCTCAAGAACAGCTGCAGAAGTAAGGACTGATATGCACTAACCTTCATCTTAAAAGTTTTGGCAGGAAAGCAGACCAACCAGACTTGCAGAAGAGCTATTCCTAGAACTTATTATAAGATGCAAGGACACCCAAGTGGGGCAAAGGGTAGATGGTGGTGGATGCTCTGGGGCACTAGCCAGATCCCTTTAAGAACTGAAGCACTCATTTCTCCAACTACTGAAAGAGCTGGTGGCTCATGGCCTTCAGCTGAAGAATATTGACTCAAGCAAGGTAATAGCTCCTCCCTGAGGGAAGCCAGCAGCCAATGAGAGGTCAGATTGAGGGTATAAAAGCCAGCACCTCCCCCTCACTTCAAAGAAAGGCAACTCCGAAGGGTTATCTTAATTGCAGGGTTTTCTGGGTAATGGATACTGGGGTGGGGAACCTGTGGCCTTGTAGGTCCTTAAGTGTGGCCTTTTTGACCGAATCCAAATTTTACAGAGCAAATCCTTTTATTAAAAGGGGTGCAGCAGAGAAAGATGAAGCTTTTCTTGCCTCCTTTGGCGCTTAAAAAAGAACAATCTTGAAATCAGAAGGCTGCAGGTTCCCCACCCCTGCTGGGCTATTCAATTTCTTCCTCTGGGTAATCATTCTTCAGCCCTCACAAGTGTTGTTCCTGAGAGCAATTTCCAATGAAGCTTCTGCATGCAAATGTCATAGTCTTGAAACCTTTTCCTTGTGGAATCTGGCCCACAACAAGCAAGTTTTAAAGTAAGGTAGAGCCCTCCAACTTTGTTCTCCTGTTTCAAGTTGTTTTGATAATTCTAGGTCTTTCGCATTAATGTGTAAATTTTAGAATTGGCTTGTCCATTACTACCAAAAAGCCTGTTGGGATTTGGATTGGAATTGTGTGGAATCTGTAGCTCAATTTTGGGTTGAGGTTAATCTTTTTCCATATGGATATCCAGTTCCAGAACCATTTGTTAAAAAGACTAATCTTTCTCCCATTGAATTACCTTGGTATGATCATATCATCTGCAAACAGAGACATATAAGCCCTTTATGTATTTTTCTTGCCTTAATGCACTAAGACACCCAGTATGATGGTGTCATCATCAGATCTATAAATTTGGAGAGAAGAGCTCTATTTCTCATAAAGGGTTACAGCCTGCAAAGTGGCCATTTTGACAGGCTGGGAAGTGGAGCCTCCTACCAAAGCAAAATACAGGCACATCAAGTGAGGGAAGGGTAAGACAGGAATTTAAGCTGAAAGGGTTTGCCAAGTACATGTTCAAAGGGTTACAGGAAGAGCTGTGAATATTCATGAAGGTGGTCCTAAGGCATGTGTTGAGTAAACATGCATGTTACATATGACCCATGTTCAATTTGGGGTGGAGACTTACGTTTAAATGTATTACAATTAGGCCCTACATGTCAAAAGGTCTTTTCAGGATACAAAGGCACTCAAGTATGCAGCCTCTATAAAACCAGCCAGAGCCAGTCCATGATCAGTGGACTTCTTATCAGGAGAATGTTACTGAAATCAGTCTCTTGTCCAATGAAAGCTATAGTTATGGCTTGTGGAACAGGAAGTGGGGGTCAGCGATGGATGAGCTGCAAATTATTTTTAACTATTTCTTGTCTCAAGGCCATTACCTGTTTAGCTGCTAGAGAAAAAAAGCTTGTGGCAGTCAGAACATAGTTTATTCTTTAAGCATGGGGTTGCATGACTTAACCCTTGCCCGGCATGGCCTCAGGTCCTGTTTATAATTTAGTATCTTATTGCCACATGAAGAGTCTGTTCTGTCAGTCTTATGATCTCTATTTTAATGTTAATGCTGGTCAGCTGTGTCTAAACCCCAAAAGGGAGTGAGTATAATGAGCCTTGTCTGACCTCCCATCCCATCATGGCTGGGAACTCAGTTTTTCAGGTTTCTCTGGGATCCCCTTGGCCAAGAGGGGGTCCATTTAGTCAGGGGCTTAGGATTTTATTTTTGATTTACAAAGGTGTTGGTCCTCCTACCACCACCAAGTTGTAATACCATCTTTATTAAATACCAAATTCCTCTATAGTCACCGGCCTATCTGCATTGATCTTTTTCTACTCTAGTACCATAATGTTTTAATCACTATGGTTTTACAGTTCATTTTTTATATCAGGAAGAATGTTATTCTTCTTTATTATTTTCTTGGTTATTCTCCTTTTTAAAAATTCTTCTATATAAACTTTAGAATACTATTTGTTTTACTTGTCCCATGTGTTTTTGTTATTGTTGTTATTCCTCAGTTTCTACTTTCTTGCGTTCTATTTGGTTAATCAAATATTGTTCTATTAATACTATTCCATTTTAACTCCTCTATTGGCTTTTCATCTATACCTCTTTGCATTACTTTTAGTAGTTATTCTAAACATTACAATATGCATCCTAAATGTATCAGAACCTGTGTAGATTTAACATTGTATCACTTTACATAAAATGTAAGAACCTTGTAACAGTATAATTATTTTAACCTCCTCCCTTGTTATCATTGTCATATATTTTATACCTATATGTGTTAGAAACCCAAAATGGTATTTTTGCTTTAAACAGTCAGTTGTATTTAAAGAAATTAAGATTAAAAACAAAAGAAAAAATCTTACATTTATACAAATAGTCATCATATCCAGTGTTTTTATTCCTCCTTTTATATTTGACGTACCATTTGATGCCATTTCCCTTCAGCCTAAAGAACTTCCTTTTTCATTTCTTGTAGTGCAGTTCTGCTTGGAACAAATTCCTTCAACTTTTGTTCATCTCAAAATATGTTTTTAAGTTTTTCCTTTTATTTTTTAAAAATACTTTGTATGTAGCTTTCTGTGTTGGTTTTTTGGGAGATTTTTTAACTTGTTTTGTTTGTTTCTAAACTAGATATAGAATTCCAGTTGTTTTCCCCCTTTCAGCACTTTAAAGTTGTTATTCCATTGTCTCTAGGTCTTTACTATTTCTCATGAGAAATCAGCCATGGTTCATAACATTGTTTTCTGATATGTCCCCTTCTCTACCAGCTGCTTTTAAGATTTTCTCCTTACCTTTGGTTCTCAGTAGTTTGACTATGAAGTGCAAAGTCTGGTTTTCTTTATATTTTTTTCCTGCTTGCTGTTCACTTAATTTCTTATTTGTATAAATTGATAATCTTTACCATTGGAAAATTTTTAGCCATAATTTCTTCAAAGCTTTTTTCTTCTCCTTTCTCTCTAGTCCTTCTCAGACACCAATTACATATATATAAGATCACTTTATATTGTCCCAGTTGCCACTGAGAGCTGCTCATTTTTTTTTCAATCTTCTTTTCCTGCTGTTCTTCAATTTGGATAATTTCTACTGATTTGTCTTTAAAATTCATTGATCCTTTACTCTGCCAATTCCAAGCTGTTGTTGCCCATCCAGTGAATTTTTCATTTCTGTTACTGTATTTTATAGTTTTAGAATTTCGTTTGGTTCTTTTTTTATATAGTTTTTATTCCTCTGCTTTGGTTCACAATCTGTTTATTTGTTATGATATATTTTCCATTTAGGTTTTTGGACATGATTGCAATAGCTTCTTCAAAATTCCTATCTGTGAATTTGGGTTTGTTTCCATTCACTGCTCTTTCCTGACCTTAGGTCACATGTTTCTGTTTTTATGCATATCTTGTAATATTTTATTGTATATTGGACATCATGGATGGACTCTGTTATCCTCTATAAAATATTGTTGATTTTAACTAACCAGGTAGTTAAATTACTGGCTGATAACCTTGAACTTGTGGAGGCTTGTTTTTATGCTTTGTCAAAGTAGATCTGTTTTGATTTGTCCTTAGTCTTAGGGTGAATCTCTTAGTCCTGTGACAAAGTTTTAACACTCTAGGTATGGCCTTCCTGGAGTTTCAAAGGAAATCTCACAGCACTTACCAAGCCCACATAACTTAGCAGGAAACAAATTCTAAACTCTATCTCCCTTGTTGTGGGCAGGGGCTTAAATTCCCGCTCACATTTTTCAGCCTTTCAAGCTGTTGTCTTCCACTAGTATCCTTGGATTCTTCTTGGGGCAAGTTCAATTCAAGGATCAGCCTGAGATTTAAGGGGAGATTGCATGCAGATTTATATGCATATATGAGATACATATATAGGATTTAATGGGAGTTTATATGCAGCAACCTCTGTGACTTCCTCCTTTCTAGGACTGTACCTTCAAATTCTAGCCACTCTTGCATCTCCTAACTTGATCCTCTAACACTGCTAGCCAATATAACATCAGCTTCATGCTTGAGTTTTAGCCTAGACTAGAGAATGCCTTCAGGAGAAGAGTTACATAAACTTGGATTTTACCCAGTACAATTCCCTTTCAAAAGTTAAATCCAATTTTTACCTTCTTTTTGTCACTCTTTTGCCTTCAAATAGTTATTTTGTTAATATTATGTCAATCATTTACAATTTATGTAGGTAGGAGAGTTAGTCCAATCCAAGCTACTCTGCCATAACCAAAACTGGAATTCCTCTGTACATACTGTTTGATAATTTACATTGTTCTTGTAGCAATTTAGCTTAAACATTTTTCTATGTAGTTAGAGTTTTCTTCTACAATATGATTTTTCACATTCGAGCATAACTTAAATGGACAAAGAAAATGTGGTATATGTACAATGGAATACTACTTGGCTATAAAAAATGCATGAAATACTGCCATTTGTGATAACATGGATGAACCTGGAGGATATTATGTTAAGTGAAATAAGCCAGACACAGAAAGACAAATACCATATGATCTTACTCATACATGCAATCTAAAAAATTGATCACATAGAAGTAAAGAATAGAACAGTGGTTACCAGAGGCTGGAGAGTGGTGGGGGAGGGAGCAAGGGACTGGAGAGAGGGTGGTCAATGGGTACAAAGTTATAGTTAGACAGGAAGAATAAGTTCTGGTGTTCTATTACATAGTAGGGTGATTATAGCTAATAACAATGTATTGTGTGTTTCAAGTGAGCTAGAAAATAGGATCTTGAAACTTATCACAAAGAAATGATAAAGGTTTGAGGTGGTGATCATACCAACTACCCTGATTTGATCATTATATAATGTATACATGTGTTGAAACATCACTCTGTACCCTATAAATATGTATAATTATTATGTGTCAATTACAAATAAAATTTTGTAAATTTTGTAAACAAAAAAACACAACTTTCCAAATAAACTTATTACATTTGTGTCTGAATCATGGAAACTATAAAATACCTAATTTTGGTTTTCTTATAAGATTATGATGAGAGTCTGGTTTGCAGCACCATGGAGATGGTAAGAAAGTATTAAGTGACTTTTGTGAAAATTCAGAGAGAAACTGAGAGAACAGAGAGAAATAACTTGTGTGATTTCTGTCTTCTGGCTGTACATTGGCTGATATACCAACCTTAAGGAGATTCAAAAACCATGACTCAAAAGCTCTGTGCTGGGCATGGTGGCTCACACCTGTAATCCTAACACTCTAGGAGGCTGAGGTGGGAGGATTGCTTGAGGCCAGGAGTTCAAGACCAGCCTGAGCAAAAGTAAGACCCCATCTCTACAAAAAATAGAAAAATTAGCTGGACATGGTGGTGTGTATGTATACTCCCAGCTACTCGGGAGGCTGAGGCAGGAGGATTGCTTGAGCCCAGGAGTTTGAGGTTGCTGTGAGCTATGGTGACACCTCTGCACTCTAGCCCAAGCAACAGAACAAGACTCTGTCTCAAAAAAAAAAAAATTAAAAGCTCTATATGGCTTTCAAATATTTTCCCAGTCCTCAGCATGTGCTCCCTTTACCCACTAGTATTTTCCTTGTGGGAGCTCTAGGTAAAGTGTAGGAAGAAAAAAATTGACACTAATGGCACCTCTTTACCACACATCAGAGCTCTCCATTACTTTATATTTCAAACACGCTCTATGATTTACAAACACAGTAAAACAAGAGTGCTTGACAGGATGTACTAAGTCTGTGGGGGACCTCTTCATATATAATACTGACTGATAAACACCCTATCTATTCAGAGACAAACTGAAGTGCTTTTCCTAATATACTCTTTAGCAACTCTCACCACTTAGATAAAGATTTCAAGCATTAGTTTTCAGGTCTGACAAGATATATATTTGTGGTGTTTTTTAAAGAAAACTCTAGAGTTTTCTAGGAAATTCCATCTTCTGTAAAAAGAAATATCTCTTTACAGTTTATGCCTGTGTTTATTATTCACCATGGAGAGTAAACAGCTGAAATGAAATGACTACAAAATGAGGTTTCTCTTTTGTCATCAGAATGTAAGACACAGCTTTTCCTGCATTACCATTCCACTATTGGGGTTTCAGAAGTGGAGCTGCGATTGTCTTTACTCAGGACACCTGAGCCCCTGCAGTAAAAGCTAAGCATACTGAAAAATGCAAGATTCCCCAGGCCTCAAATCATTAAATACTCAGTGCCAGAATCTGCAAGGATCCCACTGCAGTTCTCCATTGCTTGGATAGAAATGCTGGCCAAAAATACAAGTAATAAATTTGATAGATTATGCCATAGTACTTACACTAAGCTCTTTTAATAAGAAAAATATATTTTGAGAGACAAAAGACATGTTTATCTTTAGTTCAATCAACACACTTTCAGTTAGCTACATAGTCTGATGATTGGCTTGGACCAAACACACTACCACCACCTAGAGGTAATGTAGTTAAATTGCAGGTAATATGGTAATTGTGTTTTGTTTTGCTTAGAGATGTATAAAACCCTTCTAATTCTAACCTTCAAACTATAAGTTATCACATCATCCATGAGGAAACTCAGACATCTGTCTGGTGGACACTGGAGTAACCTGTACTCTGAATTTTTCAGGAGCTGTAGCCAAAGCTCTATAATTCTAGGAATTTTCCTATCCTACTCTCAGAAATAGGTTGATTTTTACATAAGTGAATGAAACTCGCTCAACAATAAGAGATGTAAAAAAGGTGCAAATGACATTTCAGCCAAAGTTAAAATGTACTGAATAAGCAATTAATGGTATTTAAAAAGCAGGAGTAATAAAAACAATTGGAAATGAAGGCCACTGTGGGAGAGGCAAGGACAACTGATTGGGCAAACAAGACCCCCAAACTGGTGAAAATAGATAAAAGTTAGGCTCCTCAATAAGCCCATGTGAGTTATAAGGGAAATTAAAAAATCTGAGATATGGTTGCAGATAAAGATGAAAGACAAGTCTGGACATAGTTTGTGTCAATTCACTGTTCCTAAAAGCAGTACCCATAAGTAATCAAGAGAAGAGACAGAAGAAAAGACCTCATATGTCCACAAGAAGTGTCTGGGGCCTGTCTGGGTCTACAATATAAAATGATATAGCTATAAAATAGGGTCTGGAGGAAGATTCCCTTCCTAAAAAGGAAGGAGTATGGCATTCAGGGATTACTCACTATGAAACAGGAGCTTTACATGTTACATCACTTAATCTTCCTCTCCACCTCATCCCTGAAAAAAAGGGAGAGTATTACAATTGACCCTTGAACAATATGGGTTTGAACTGCATAGGTCTACTTATATGTGGATTTTCTTCTGCCTTTGCCACCCCAGAGACAGCAAGAGCAACCCCTCTTCTTCTTCCTCCTCCTTAGCCTACTCAACATGAAGACAATGAAGATGAAGACCTTTAGGATGATCCACTTCCACTTAATGAATAGTAAATATATTTTCTCTTCCCTATGATTTTCTTAATAACATTTTCTTCTATCTTACTTTATTGTAAGAATACACTATATAACATAATACACAAAAATGTGTTAATCAACTCTTATCAGTAAGACTTTCTGTCAACAGTAGGCTTTCAGTAGTTAAGTTTTGGGGAAGTTGAAAGTTATACATGGATTTTTGACCATAAGGGTCAGTTCCCTAACTCTCAAGTTTTCAAGGGTCAACTATATATTAATTTTTTAAAAACATGAAACTAAAGTTCAACTATCATTTATTAAGCTCTTACTATGTACAAGCACTTTACAAGCATTATCTCATTTTATCTTCACAAGAACCCTTCAAGTAGGTATTATGTCCATGTTGCATATAATACAAGCATCAGCTGTGACAATGCTTCCCTTTGAGATTTATATGACCTTGGTGTGAACCCCATTTTTATGAAAAAAACAATGTCAGCTAAAACTTCTTCAGGGGCTTACTTTCTCATGGTTTTCTCTGCCTCTGAGCTTCTGCTTTCACTGAATTAGTTTTGCTTATTAACTGATCATTCCATGCTTTCCCTTTTCCATTCAATTCTATTCTAAACATTGGACTCATTCTCTTTACTTGATTCACACACATACAAATCATACCAAGCCATTTGTGTTTACAGCAAATTTTACCAAAAGATTGGAAAGATGGTATGGGTTTACAGTAGTAACACAAATAACTTAAAACTAGTATTTGCTCTCCCTGTCCCTAAGAGTCCTTTTGGCCACCCTAACACTCATGGAGCCCCCAAGCTTTCTTACTGGCTCCTCTCTCCCCTTTGTCCCTTATTCCTCACTCAGGGCCAAAAATAAATGAATAAATTTTCCCATGTTCTTATACAAAAATGACTTGGTCCTTCCTGTGTTCTGCATTTCCTGTCCAGACCCTTCTCTGAGACCTATATTTTAATGGCCAAATTTCCCATCAAAGTATTTTCCCAAACAAAAACAGTTCTGTTCCTAACAGGAATTGTGGTGCCAGCATATAAGAAGTACAGAAGAGGGAGCTGAGACTTGGAGATGTCTAGAAATTTGCCCCATAAGTGACAGAATCAAGGTTCATTCTTGAGAGCTGCACTGTCTGATACAGAAGCCACTAGCCTCGTATGGCCACCCAAATTTAAATTGTACTTAAAATTAAATCAAATTAATTTCTCAGTTCCTCAGTCTCACTAGCCACATTTTGAATGCTCAAGAGCTCATGTGGCTAATGGCTACTGTACTGGGCATCGCAGACATGGAGTCCTATTGGCCCAGAAAGTTCTATCAGACAGTTGTGCTTGCACGGACCCCATGCAGTTCCCAGTCTGCCATCTCATGCCCATGTATCACTACTGGAGATAGTGACATATCCATCTCCTTCTTTTTATGTTGGACTGCCATCTGCTGTGCCATTTCTAAATGAGAAGAAGCAGGCTGCCTGGTTGCAAGAATGGAGTCTATGAACAAATCAGCCAATGTTCTCTGCTGTCTGCATGAAGGCCACCTCTTACTTTGCACGGGTGTCCAGACTTCAGTTGAAGACATCCTCAGACTGTGCTCTGTCGAGGTTTCTAACTGCCCTGGAGGTTTATGGAGACTGCTCATTAACTGTCTGATCATTCCTTGTTCCAGAAACAAAGACCTCATTACATAATCAAGGCACAGGCTGCTTTATGAACCTGAGGAAGCAGCAGATGCTTTAAAGACTGGTGGTTTTACCTGCTCTCCCGTCCCTCCCCCTCCCTGACCTTTAAATGATAAGGTCCAACTGTCTCTAAGAGGAAGTGCTCTTAATGGTGTTGCCTTGAGAATGATGCCCCTGTCTACTCCCTCTACAACGGTCCTCTCTGAATCCTTTCCTCTGTTCTCTCAATTCTCTTGAATTATCTGATTCAGCTATTCAACCTGCTACCATGTCTTCATTTTAAGCTTTGATAGTGAGAGATGATTCACCAGGACTGAATGCCTTTAAGCCAGTGGTTCTCGGGGTGGCTGCACATTGCAATCACCTGTACCTGCAGAGCTTGGAAAAATCCATAGCCTCAGGCCCACGGAAAACCAATGACATCAGAATCTGTAGGGGTAGGACCTGTGCATGCGCATTTTTAACACTCCCCAGATGATTCTGATGTGCAGCAGGAGTTGGGCAACACTGACTTAAGTGGCATGACTGCATTCTAGAGGTCTCCAAACCTCTATAAGCATTGACTGGGGAAGCTTTGTGAAAATACAGACTCCCAGGTTCCTTACTCACCAACTGAGTCACAATCTCGGGATGTGGGGTCAAACTATTTCTATTTCCCTAAAGAGGCACAAGAGATTCCCAAGAGAAGACAGCTTTGTAAACACATGCCTAGGGGCACTGACAGCCCTTCAGAGACCAGGGCAGAATTGTGAGGTAAGATAACTCTGCCTCTCTCAAATGCCTCCAAGGTTCTTCCCTGCCTCAGGGTTTGAGCTTCATCCCTGCTTTCTGAAAAGGGAAACTGAAATAAAGCTGGAGTCTAGAAATACTTCAATTTGAGAGTCCCTATGTAATGGATACTTTTCTATTTATAATATAACTTTTCTGCCTCAAGATTAGCCTTCCTAATGAAGCATATCTACAAGATCTAAAAAATGCCCTCACAAGGGCAAATCAAAGAGTCACTGGGGTTAAGGAAGAGGTAGAGAGAGAGAGAGACTGGGGCAGAAGAAATAATAACAGAGAATTTTCCAAACCTAGAGAAAGATATCAATATTTAGGTGCAAGACAGTCATAGAATACCATGCAAATTTAACCCAAACAAAGCTACCTCGATGCATTTAATAATCAAACTCCCAAAGGTCATGAATAAAGAAAAGGTCCTAAGGGAAACAAGAAGAAAGAAAAAATAACATATACAGGAGCTCTGATGTATCTGTCAGCAGACTTCTCAGGGAAACCTTCCAGGCCAGGAGAGAGTGGCATGACATATTCAAAATGATGAAGGAAAAAACTTTAACCCTAGACTATCATATTCTGCAAAAATATCCTTCAAACATGAAGGAGAAATAAAGAATTTCCCAGGCAAACAAAAGCTGAGGGATTCCACAAACACCAGACCTGTCCTACAAGCAATGCTAGAAGGAGTTCTTCAATCTGAAAGAAAAGGACATTAATGAACTATAAGAAATCATTTGAAGGTATACAACTCACTGGTGACAGTAAATACACAAATAAAGAATACTCTATTGCTATAATTGCAGTGCATAAACCACTTATATCTTGAGTAGGAAGACTAAAAGATAAACCTATCAAAAGTAACTATAGCAACTTTTTGAGAGAGATATAGTATAAAAAGATATGGATGGAAACAACAAAAAGATAAAAAGGGGGGGATGGAGTTAAAGGGTAGAATTTCTGTTAGATTTCTCTTTGCTTGTTTATTTCTTTGTAAGTAAAGTTGTCATATGTTAAAAAATAATTGATTATAAAATGTTTTTTGCAAGCCTCATGGTAACCTCAAATCAAAATACCTATAACAGATACACACAAAATAAAAAGCAAGAAATTAAAACATACTATCAGAGAAAATCACTTTTATAATAACAAAGGAAGGCAGAAAGGAAGTAAGAAAGAGAAGACCCCCAAACAACCAGAAATCCAATAATAACATGGCAGTAGTAAGTCCTTACATATCAATAATAACATTGAAGGTGAATGGATTAAAATCTCCAATCAAAAGACATAGAGTGGCTGAATAGATAAAAAAAAAAAAATAAGAGCCAACTATATCTGCAAGAAACAGAATTGTCTGCAAGAAACAGAATCCACCTGTAAAGATATATAGAGACTGAAAATAAAGGGATGGAAAAGGATATTCCATGCAAATGGAAACAAAAAAAGAGCAGGAGTAGTGATACTTCTATCAGATAAAACAATATTTCGAGACAAAAACTGTAAAAAGAGACAAAGAAGGTCATTATATAATGATAAAGGGTCAATTCAGCGAGAGGATATAACAATATATGCATCCAACTCTGGAGCACACAGATATATAAGGTAAATATTATCAGACCTAAAAAGAAAGACCCCCAGTACAAGAGTCACAGGGACCTCAACACTCCACTTTCAGCATTGGACCTAATAGATATTTACAGAACATTTCACCCAATGGCTGCAGAATACACATTCTTCTCCTCAGCTCATGGATCTTTCTCAAGGATAGACCATATATTAGGCCATAAAACCATTCTTTAAAAATTCAAAAAAATTGAAATCATACCAAATATTTTCTCTGACCACAATGGAATAAAACTAGAAATCAATAACAACAGAAACAGTGGGAAACATATAAACACATGGAAATTATACAAACAATATTGCTCCTGAATGACCAGTGGATCAAGAAAGAGATTAAGAAGAAAAATTTAAAATATCTCAAAACAAATGAAAATGAAAACACAACATGTCAAAACCTATGGGATACAACAAAAGCAGTAATAAGAGAAGAGATTATAGCAATGAGTGCCTATATCGAAAAAGTAGAAAAGCTTCAGATAAACAAAGTAATGATGTATCACAAAAAACTAGAAACAAGAGCAAACCAAACCCAAAATTAGTAGAAGAAAAGAAATAATAAAGATCACAACAGAAATTAATGAAATTGAAAGGAAAAAAATACAAAAGATCAATGAAACAAAGAGTTGGTCTTTTGAAAATATAAACAAAATTGACATACCTTTAGCCAGACTAAAAAAAAGAAGACCCAAATAAATAAAATCTGAGATAAAAAAGGAGACATTACAACTGATACTGCCAGAATCCAAAGGATCATTAGACACTACTATGAGCAACTATATGCCAATAAATTGAAAAGGAGGATGGGAAGAGTAGTGGGGAAGGGGGAATAAAGTGGAATGACTAATGAGTGCAAAATATAGTTAGAGAGTTAGAATGAACAATATTCGATAGCACAACAAAGTGACTATAATCAACAATAAATTAGGGTACCCTTTAAAACGACTAAGAGTGGAGTTGGAATGTTCCTAACATAAAGAAATGATAAATGCCTGAAGTGATGGATACCTCGATTATCCTAATTTGAGTAATTCACATTGTATGCCTGCATCAAAACATCACATGTACATTACAAAGATATACAATTATTATATACCCATAATAATTATAAATAAATGATTAGCCTTCTTTCTCTTTAACAGCCAACCCATTTTTAATTGAATTCCTAGTCCCAGAATCTTATCTTACATGCTATAGGAGGTGCTCAATAAATGTTTGAATGTAAATAATAAATGTGTAGAAGTATTCCTGTATTCATAATTTGACATTCAAATATTTTAAGGCCTTTTTTTGCAGTCAAAAAAAATCCCTCGTGTGACAAATTAGTCAGTGGAACATCTTTGCATGCAAAAAAGGTAAAGTAAAATTTAGAGAATTATTGAGATTAGCAGAAGATGGGTCCTGCAAGCTGTCTAATTAATACCTTGAGAATTAATGTCACTCCAATTTTAAATCAATTTTCTGAAATTAGTGTAAGAGCCC
Source organism: Cheirogaleus medius (assembly GCA_008086735.1). Lineage (NCBI taxonomy): Eukaryota > Metazoa > Chordata > Mammalia > Primates > Cheirogaleidae > Cheirogaleus > Cheirogaleus medius. Next base: position 10,256,751 of record VBSM01003185.1, read on the forward strand.
ACTGAAACTCTCTTCCACATATTTGTATGAATTTTGCTCTTAAACACACTTAAACTAACCAGAAGACGGAAGGAAATAGAAAGTGTTATTTTTCTCCAAGGGGATTTCCTTGGAGAAATCCCAGTGGCCTCAGAGCTCACACAGCATTTATTAGAACTGCCTCTAGGTGGTTTTCCTCGGGCTCAAACCACTAGAGGTAGTTCAAACCAGTTTATGATTCCAACATGCTCATCCAGAGGTCCTTTAGTAAATGGCAATGTTATTCCCAGGGGGATATTTTTCTTTCCTTCCTTTTACTTATATTCCCTGTTTTTTTATATAATAAAAATCTATGTTTAGGGAACAATAAGTGTAAGTGTACCAACTCAATAGTACATGCTCAAGTTTAGTTTTATTCAAGGGAAGGTAGGGAGAAGCTTTCCATCTCTGTTCAAAGATAGATTAGGTAGCCAAACTAGTGTTCACTGCTTGTTTGGAATCCTCTTTTTGGGGAGCTTTCTGCCAGTTTAAACCTTTGATGATAAATATTAATCCATTATAGAACAGTTTCTCCATCACACAAAACTTTCCATTTGCATGTTCCTTTACGCATTCTTTATGAATAAAGAAAGACTTCAAAATTGACCTTGAATGTAGCTTAAGAAAATAATCCATTTGTGTAATTTTTGCCTTTGTTGCCTGTGCTTTTGAGGTCTTAACTTGCCTAGCCCGATGTTATAAAATGTTTCCCCTATGTTTTCTTCTAGTAGTTTCATAGTTTTTGGTTTGACATTTAAGTCTATTACATTTTGAGTTGATTTTGTATATCAAAATATACAAAAGAGAGAGTTAGAGGTCTAGTCTCATTCTTCTGTATGTAGATATCCAGTTTTTCCAGCACCATTTTTTGAAGAGACTGTCCTTTCTCCAATGTACGTTCTTGGCACCCTTGTCAAAAATCAGTTGGCTGTAAGTGCATGGATTTTATTTCTGGATTCTCTATTCTGTTCCATTGTCTATTTTTATGCAAGTACCATGCTGTTTGGGTTACTATTGCTTTGTAGTATATTTTGAAGTCAGGTGGTATGATGTCTCCAGCTTTGTTCTTTTTGCTCAAGATTGATTTGGCTGTTTGGGGTCTTTTGTGGTTTCATATGAATTTCAGGATTTTTTTCTATTTCTATGAAAAAGGTCACTGGTATTTTGATAGGAATTGCAATAAATCTGTAGATTGCTTTGGGTAATATGGCCACTTTATTAATTCTTCTAATCCATAAACATAACACATGATATCTTTCTATTTATTTGAAATAATATTTTCAAATATATCTTCAATTTCTTTCATCAATGTTTTATAGTTTCTAATGTAGAGATTCTTTATCTCCTTGGTTAAGTTTATTCCTAGGTATCCTTTTCTTGTAGCTATTATAAGTGGAATTGTTTTCTTGATTTTTTTTTCAGATAGTTCACTATTAGCATATAGAAACACTACTTATTTTTGTATGTTTGTCAAACTAAGAAGCTTTTCCAGAGTGAAGAGACAACCTACAGAATGGGAGAAAATATTTGCAAACTATACATCTGAAAAGAGGTTAATATCTGGATACATCAGAAACTTAACAGCATAAAGACAAATTACCCAATTTAAAAATGGCAAAAGACTTAAACAGATATGTCTCAAAAGAACACATATAGATGGCCAACAGGTATATGAAAAAATGCTCAATATCACTAATCATCAGGGAAATGCAAATGAAAACCATAGTGAAATACTACATACTTTAGTTAGAATGTCTATTATCAAAAAGACAAAAGACAAAAAAAAAAGTATCATGGAGAAAAGGGAACCCTGATACACTGCTGGTGGGAATGCAAATTACTATAGCCATTATAGAAAACAGTATGGAGGATACTCAAAAAATTAAAAATTGAATTACTATATGATCCAGCAATCCCACTCCTAGGTGTATATCCAAAAGAATTGAAAACAGGTGGTCAAACAAATATTTGTACATGAATGTTCATAGCAGCACTCTTTACAATAGCCAAAAGGTGAAATAACCCAAATGTCCATCATCTGATGAATAAATAAAATGTGCTATATCCATACAGTGGATTGTTATTCAGCAATAAAAAAGAATAAAGTACTGATAAATGCTATAAATGGATGACATCTGAAAACATGATGCTAAGGGAAAAAAGCTAGACACAAAGGATCACATTTTTGTCTGAATCCATTTATATGTAATGTCCAAAATAGGCAAATCTATAGAGATGGAAAATCACTAGGACTAGAAGGATTGAGGGGAGATGGGGACTGATTGCTAATGGGTATGGAGTTTCTTTTGGGGTGATGAAAATGTTCTAAAATTGATTGTGATTGTGGTTGTACAACTCTGTAATCATACTAAAAGCCATTGAATTGTATACTCTACATGGGTGAATTATATGGTATGTGAATTATATCTCAATAAAGCTGTTATAAAAACATACATAGTTATATGTACACTATGACAATAGAAAAGCATATGCATAGAGAAGAATTCAAATTTTATATTATGATTATAAAATTATAATGACAAAAATTAAAAATGAATCTGATTAATGGAGAGCAATCAGGTTAGTCTCATGAGCGGTCCATATGGTCTTTAGTACAGATTCATTTTGTTAGTTTCAAGCCAGACTTGCAACACTTGAGGATGAGGATGGAAGGAATAGGAGACAACACTTCCCAAAAGTCAAATGTAGTATAATAAATTAGAAAGGTGACTGGTAAGCACACAGTAGCTTTGCAATAACTATTAGCTGAGCATTATTTCTCAGGCTACATCCTGAGCACCCTTCTCCCCTCTCCCTACACCCTCCCTCAAAATTTTCTCTCCCATGACTTTGATTCTTTTTATAGTAATGATTCCCAAATTTCTATTGCCAGCATGAGGCTTTTTCTTGAATTTCAAACTCCTGTAGCTATCTTCCTCTTGTTAATAATAAATAAAAGGTTTATTAATACACTGTGTTCTTTTCTATTAAGCCCTCTTCCCTTAGAATCTGTACTTGCAAGAATGCCTTTGACTTTTTATTTGACCCAAGGCAAGCTTGCTTATCTGAACACTCCACTGCAACACAAGTGTCAAGCTGGTGGTAAGGTGGGGAGGAATGTGAAAAGTGGAGAAAGGAATTGAACAGTGTGCTTCGGGAGACTGTCTCTTCTGAATGCTCACTTGAAATCCAAAGTGGGTGCACGTTCAAAGACAACTCCGCCTGCCAACCCCTTTTCCCCTCTTACCACTGAATCATGGAATACTAACTCTGAGGTTATCAAGAGAAGGGTCAAACAAATTATCTCAAGGACACTGACAAAATCCATAAATGCCCCAGAATAGAAGGAGACATATTTTGGTAATGCTTAGCACTGTGTTAACGTTCCACATGCATTATCCCATTTAAACCTCACATCAATTCCAAGGTGGGTGCTAATAATATCTGCATTTTCAGATGGGATTCAGGCAGGAATGGTTAAGTTGCTCAAGGTTACACAGCTAGGAAGTAGAGGAACAAGACTTTGAATGCAGACAGACTCTACAGCCTCACTCTGTAGATCAAGGTTCCATCACCTCAGCGCTAGTGACATTTGAAGGCCAGATAATTCTTTGCTATGCGGGCTGTTCCTGTACAGCATCCCTAGCCTCTACCCATTAGATGTCAAAAGCACTCCCCCAGTGGTAACAATCAAAAATGTCTCCAGGATTGCCAAATGTCTCCTGGAAGGTAAAATTGCCTCTGGTTAAGAACTACTGCTATAGATGTGGGAGCAGAGAGGACTGGCTTAAAGATTAAATAAATTGCCTATCCATGACAACTAGTAAATAGCCCAACCTAACTGACTCTATACACTATTATGCTATATTGATCAATTTGGCTGAAAAAAAAAACAAGAGCAAAGAAAAAGAGAGGAGGAATAAAAGAAACAAGACTATTCTTTTGACAAGATTTGCTTTTACTTAAAGCAAAAGAAACAGAAATAGTCCCTAAAGACTGTTAAGGAAAAATACTGTTAAAAAATACTGTTAAAAAGAAAGAGTCCCTAAAGTACTTAATAAACTAAGAGCAAACGGGGAAGTTCTATAAAGAAGTATTTCCCAAACATATTAAAATTACCTAGTGAGCTTTAAAAATACTGGTATCTTGGTCTCATCCCCAAGAGATTCTAGTTTAATTGGTCTGAGATGTGGTCTGAGTTTGGGATTCTTAAAAGCTGTTCAAATGCTTCTAATATAAATTCAAAGCTAACAATCACTGCTATAAAGGATTAAACTAGTACTTTATTTCTGTGGGTCTTATCAATTATGCATATTAAATTGATGGCTCGTGTTTAGTTTAATAGACAACCAAATGGACACCTAATAAATTGAAAACACACATTATCCTCAGCATTCATTGAGGTACTGAGCATCAAATTTGTAGATGTTTATAGCATCCTGTAGCCAGAAGGGAAGGTATTCTCTAGCTCTTAACCTTTGGGCTATTTTGTTTCCCATTATTGCTTTCAACAAAAAATGAGCAAAAAAGATGGAAAGGATATTGGTGATTTCATAATTTTTCACAACATTGTAAAAGTATGATAGAAGAATTCTTTAAATTACTGGGTAAAATGTGATTTGGAATGGTTTCAGGGCTCTAAACACTTTATTTTGGATTATTCTAATATATATGATTAAGGGATTTTTCTGAAAGTTAACCTTGTCCCTACTACCATGAATAATCCAGAATTCAATAGATACATCAGTTTCTAATATGTAATTTGTTCACGTAACAACTGGACATTTTAGGTTTTTATCAGTACAGCCTTCAAACTATGGAAGGGATAATCATTTGCTCAAGTAACTTTCTATAACAATGACCAGCAGATCTAGCCTAACCTAGACACAACACTGCAATTCACTCCAAATATATTCACTTTCATTTCCTAGACAGTCTATACCCGTAAATGGCAAGCAATAAATCAGTATGGACATCCACAACCTTTCTCCAGTATTAATAATCATTTCTAATCCAGCAATTAGCACTGATTTCTATAAGATGATCACTTCTCATACAGTGATCTAAGTTGTAAGGCTCAGAACATGATACCCCAAAGTATAGCAGCTTGGCAATTGGGAAAACAACAGAAGCAGGAAGGTCTCTCTGACCTTCTCCCACCCTTCTCCCCTGAAGCAGGTCATAGAACCTAGGAAGGTCCATTCGCTGACCCTCTCCTTCCTTTCTCCCCTGAAGACCCTCATATAACAGGTATCCTGCCCTATACCCAGAGAGGCCAAAAAGAATCTGAAAAAACAGACCTTGCTAAGTTCCCTCCAGTTTATTACCATTAGCTCATAATCTTTTGTCTTCCAATCATACTTCTGCATGACTGCCCACAAAATTACAGTTTTCCCTCAATCTTTGATCTTCATTTCTGAAGACTCCTGTGTTACATAAAACTTATATTAAGTAAATTTGTTACACTTTCCTCTTGTTAATATGTCTTTTGTTATAGGCGTGTCATCCATGAAGGAAACCAAAACATTCCTCTTTAATATCTGGGATTGTTGAGCTGAAGAAGGTTAGAATGCAGGGAGACACTATGCCCTGCCCCCTGCTTGCCTGATGGCAGGACAGCAATTAACAAAGACAAAGGTCTTTCTGCCTAGTAGGGATAGGCCCCTTTACAAGGTTTGCTTATCAGCTCAGGGACAGCAGCTCTAGAGGATCTATCAGCTCTTCCCATTAATTTATATTCCCACATTTTCACACCTTTTGGAAGCCTGAAGATGCTTTCTTCTTTGTCTTGTCACTATAGGATTTATAGCTCTTTGTTAAAATACTATTTTAGTAGAACCCCTAAGCCACTGCCTTGAGAGAGAAATACTTCTGAACTGAGGCCTCTCCCAGTGTGATGGGTACAGCATATTCAATAACTCAGCAACTCTTCTGGTTTTTCTCTTGTTACTCTCAATTTTGTTTTCAGAAGAACATCTCAACTAAAAAGCTATGAAAAAAAAAGAAAAAGAAATTATATTTTCTCCCCTATAGCCATGAACCTTGTGATGGGTGAGAAAAGAAACATTTTCTCCCCTACAAAGTGTAGGTTACTTTTCATACATTGATCCATGGAATCTGTAAGCTTCTTGAGAATTAATCAATAGAAACCAAAAATCATGTCCCATTATAAGTTGTCTTTCAACCACAACTCTGAAGATTAGGAAGTGGGTTTGCTTATTTTGTTGTGTGCTTATTGCTAATTTTGTTGAAGATTTTTTTTCTTTTTGGAAGAGAATACTTGGAAATTTAATAATTTTCCCAGGCCCTAGAAGTACATTAAATACCTTCAGGAGTGTGGTGAAGCTCAGCAAATTATAATAGGACTCTCTTCTCTCTTCAATGGATGTGCCTCTATATCCATTGTAGCTGTGAACTAAAATAAAATCTTAAGGCTCCCCCTACCGGCTGACTGAATGGACCTCCTCTTGGCCAAGGGGATATCCTAAAACTAAATTCTCTGCCAGGAGGAGGGAGGTAAGCCATGCCTCATTATGCCCCCCTCCCTTCTTGGAGACATCCTTTGTTACCCATTAACAGGCTTAAGGGTATGCAAGACACACCTGCAGGTCCTCAATTTACACAACAAATCTATGTCTGGTGGCTTGTCCCTGATTAATAGAGCTCCTGATCTTAAAACATCCCAAGCCTTTAGACAAAGCATCATGACTTTCACCAATTACAAGTCAAAGAATTTTTAAACCCACCTATAACCTGTAAGCCCCCACTTTAAGATGTCCCACCTTTTCGGGCCAAACCAATGTATGCCTCCCACGTATTGATTTATGACTTTACTTGTAACCCCTGTCTCCCTGAAATGTATAAAACCAAACTGTAACCCAAGCACAGCAAGTCCACTTGCTCAAGGCTTCTTGGGCGTGGCTCCAGGTCATGGTCCTCAAATTTGGCTCAGAATAAATCTCTTTAAAATTATTTTATACAGTTTGGCTTCTTTTCCATTGACATGGCTAAGGTTGAACTGGAGTCTTACTTTAGACACCAGAACTAGAAGAAAATAGCACTGACCGTGGGTAGCAGAAACACCTGAATTTATATAACATATATTCACAGAGATTTATGTATAATTTAATGAAATTAATTAAATTTTAATTGTACAAATGGTCCACTCTACTCCTACAGTTAATTCTTTTGCAAAAGGAAAAAAAATGAGAGTAGGGAGTATAAATAAGTACTTCTTTTGGGTCTCCACAGCATCTAGCAACCTCCCTTATGTGTTCAAAATATCCCTTATATGTTTGAAATATTGGGTATTTATTGATTAGCTAAGGGAAAAGATCTTTCAGTTGCATAAATCATGATTCTCTAATTCCTTTTGTACAATATTTTGCTTTTCCTCATCCCATTGCTCCTTTCTCAACTGGAGGGAAATTTGTCCCAGGATGAAGTCTGTGAATGGGAAGAATGAAATGCCATGGACAGAGAGTGAAGTAGATACAAGTGTGGGGTTTTTATAACTATTGATTGCTTGACTCTGCTTTCAGTTTCCATTGATTTGTTGGTGTTGACTGAATTTACTACTACTATGCTTGGTTTCTGAGAGCTTGTATTCTATTGTCCCTGCAGCAACATGTCCCTTGTGCACAAGCCATTTCACTGAGACCTCAACATATCCAGGAAACAGTCAAGAGCTGAGAAGTAAGCCAAATACCTCTGAGCAACCAAAACAGATATCGTCAGGTCTCCACTGTCCAGACCCTTACATAAGGAGGAATGCTCTTTGCAGCTTTCTGCGCATTCAACTCAGTTGTGTGATTTTCTAACAAGGCATGTCAGAAGCAGCAAATTTGTTGGGAGGTTACAAAAGAAAAGTTGCCAAAGGCTAGACTACTGGCAGCCATGAAAATGACACCTGATAGACTGAAAGAGAGGAAAAGGCCAAACAAGAAAAAAAGAAAACCTGTAAAAATAAGAACCAAGGAATCAAAATTTGGAGGAGATTTGATCATGCCATGCAGAGGCAAATAATCCTATATTTGAATTGCAAGTAAGAACACCATCCTATTCTAGAGTGGAAGAAAAATCAACATTCATCATGGTAAGCCTGAGACATAAAGAAAAGAATAAAATGTGTTCAGGAAACTGTTGGAGAAGGCAGGAAAGTACACATTTTAGAAGATTTCTAGGCAAAATAATTTTGTTTTTGTGTTTAGAGGAGTAAACATCAGTTAATAGGAAAAAAAGATTCATAAGTCATTTAAATGTGCCACTTTTCCCCTAACATACTGGATAAGTCAGGCATTATTGTGTTGCAAACAAACCACAAAAATCTCTTTAGAAGTGTCATCTTTTACAAAGATCACTGTCACAGCAATAATGTGATAGGAAGGAGAGAGAGACACACACACAAAACTCCCTGACATGTCAGAAGTTATCACCATTTCATCTTTCTTGCCATTTTCCCCAACCACACATGCTCTCAATTTCTACATAGCTATTAACACAACATACAATTTATTCTGCTTTGATTTGACTTATCATTCAACACTTACTTTCCATGCACCTATATAATATTCATAATTTTCATTTGCATGGCTGCCTAATAGTCTATGTTCCAAAGTTGCTTCCAATTTTACTAATTATCCATAAAGAATACTGTAATAAACATCTTCACATATACAGCTATCATGTCCCTTTATAGTTTTGGATTACTATCAAACGATCAATTCCCCAAAATGAAATTAGAAATATATCTAAAGTAAAGTAAGAAATATATTTGAATAATGACCTCCTTTACAAGGCTGTGGTAAAAATAAGGTCATAATACTAATCAAAACATACCATATGTGAACTTATGCTCTCAAAAAGCCTTACACATTCTTGGCCTCAAATGATTTTGGCCAGTTGAAATTAACAGTATTATTTAGAGATTAATTTTAACCTAATTCTGATCATGTTGAAGATGTAATAACTTAAACAATGTGAAAGAACAGAGTTGGAAATGCAGTCATGAAATATCGTCTACAAACAATGCATTGAACTTTAGATATACAGTTAGACTCATTTAATGTCAGCGACGTGTCACTACACTACACTACACTAAGTGATTAATCCACTTCCTTTTAACTAAAAAGTTCTCTATCAATAACTATGTACAGCGTGCCCCCTGCTGGATGAAGATGAGTACTATTTTGTGAGGCTATACATAGAGACAATACAGTGCTTTATGATCATATCTAAAGTAAAAATTTTCAATACTTGCCTTCTGTGTATATTTCAGAAATTAGTTGGTTCTATCTCACATCAACATTCTAAGACTTTTTAAATTACAGATAAAGAATCTCATCTACAAAAGGTTCAAAACATTGTTAAAGATCAATCAGCTCAGTACTATTGAGTGTTATCAGCTGAGTAACTCTTGTTACTTCTCAAAAAAGAACTCATAATTAAATATAATATAAATATGGATTAATCTCTTGGGAGTTTCCCATATCCTAATAAAATGCATAATGAAGCCTTGCATTATAGTATTTAAGTTTGCAAATATCCAAATAACCGAAAGTACTGTCTCATTTCATTTCATTATTTAACTTAACCAGTATTTATTCCCATGTAGTATACTGGATTTTGATGAAACACATCCAAATAAGGTGTGGTCCCAATTCTCAGGAACTTTATCATTGAATGGAAGATGGTGAAAAGTAAAAGAACCATTGTAGAGTGGCTCATGTCATGAACATTGGGATGCCCCAGTTCCCCCTTCAGTGAGGGACTTTTTGCCCCATTTACAGAGCCACCTCACCCAACAGCCCGCCCCTTTCAAGGGGCCCACGTCCAATAATAGTTCCATGCCAGAAAATAAAGACCTCACCATCTCTGCCCAACTTCCTACAACTCAAAAGGGCCATTCTAGCTCCTGAGATCCCCATGGGGTCCACCAAGGCTCTTGTTAGGCCCTCATCCAAGCTCAGGCCTTCTCTCTAGCCCAGTGGTTTTCAACTGGGGACAATTTACTGCCTCTCCAATCCCACCCCAGGGATATTTGGCAATGTCTGGAGACAATTTTGGTCCTCACAACTAGAGGGGAGGGAGGTGTGTGAATGCTACTGGCATCTAGAGAGTGGAGGCCAGGGATGTGGCTAAACATCCCACAATACACAGGACAGCCCCCACAACAAAATATTATTCAGTTTAAAATGTCAATATGCAACGGTTGAGAAGCCCTGTTCTACCCAATCCCGTTTTCTCCTTTCCCTTTCATAGGTGTTGATCCAAAGGTCATTCTTTACTAAACATCCTGTACCCTAAACTCCATCATAGAGTCGGGCTTTCTGGGAAACAGTTACACAATAGTATCTACAAGAAACTATTTGGTTTTATACATGTGTATGAGAGAGACAAAGTAGCATGTACATGTATAAATGTATTAATATGTATAGAACAAAACTGGGAGGACACGCACTAAATAGAAAGAGTGGTTATTTTAAAGTAATGGTGTTGCAAATAATACTTGTTGTTTTCCTTTGTGCTTAAATGCCTGGGTTTCCCAAAATTTATGTTTTTCTTGTGTTTGTTTTCCTTTTGTGTTTGGTTTTTTTGCATTAAGCACATGTTACTTTTGCAGTCTGGGAGAGGAAATGTAACTGCAAAGAAAGAGGTGATGGCTAACAGTATTAAATACTGCAGAGAGGCCAAGTTATAGTCGATACTGGATGGAAAAAGATGGCGGCGGCATCAGTGTACTGGACTGGGTGGAAAGTAGGCAAGGAAATAAAGGTATCCCACTTTTTACAGAAGCATGACCAAAAAAAGAGGTAGAAAGAACAGTAAGCAGAGGGGTTGAAAAATTAGCCCAAATAATTGTAAAGATCAGAGAACCCAAACAAGTTTGATGCTGATGGGGAAGGGGCAGGAAAGAGAGGCGATGACAAGAGGGGTGCCTAATTGGGGAGCCAGGTGCCTGTGAGGATGTGGCACTGGGTCAAGAACATGATTGGATTGACCGAGGCAGAAGCAAAAATGCCTTTTCCTCCAAACCAAGAGGTATGGTGAGTGCAGAGTTCAGACAGCAATACATTTCAAAGTGATAACATCTGTGCCTGGTCATCTTAATTTTGTCAGCAGGAGGTGAGGTCATCCACTGAAAGGGAGGGTCTGGCTGGTGGGGCAGGGGCTTGAGAAGGTGGCAAAATCAAAGAGAAACTGTAGGAGAGGACTTGAGAGAGGCTCCTGGGAAATTGCTCTTTCCTTTACTAGCTTCCAGGTAAAAGGTCAGGACTGCTTAGCACCACTTACTTGACCCAGGCAAGGGGACTGGCTCTCCAGTAGTTTCTCCACAACATTCAGGAGGCAGATGGGCCCCAGGGCAGAAGGAAGGATCCAAAAAGCCCCATGAGATTAGCTATGGCTTCCCACACCTGGCAGGGTTTTCCACACCTGACATCTGTACATCCCTGAAGGGAACTTTGGGGCCCGGGTACCAAATTGGGGATTATTCTGTGCTAATTCCTGTGTTAGGTAATGGCCTCTGTAGATTTCCTTACTGTAGGGAATTTAAAGAAAGTCCACATCCTCTCACTGAGTTCTTTGGGCATCCCTCCCTCAATCTCATCTCCTACTATTGGGATAAACAGGAGCAGAGTTCTCCAAAGTGTAAACAAGGCAACAGGTCCTGCTACATCTGGAGCCTCATTTTCTCCTCATATTGTCTCCCCACCCTTCCCAGACACACAGGATGCATTGATAAGAGACTACTGTGGTGCATGGTCTCAATAGACCGTGGAATCCCACACACCTTGTTTAACCACTTTGGTACGAGCATCGACTATAGTCAACAGCCACAGATGAAGGCGCACAGCCCAGCGTCGACTTTAGTCGACAGCCGTGATATGAAGGCGCACAGCCGAGTGTCAACTTTAGTTGACAGCCAAAAGCTTTTACTTTTACAGCTTTTATCTCTGCAGTTGCAGTGTGTACGTTCAGCTAATAAGTTACTACGAATCTGTGGCCTTTTAACAAGTCCTTAGTAGGAGCTGTTATAGTTATTTTCCTAAAGCTGCCTATAAAGTAAAACAAGCTTTCAGTGCTTTAAAGCTTTCCTCATCACACAAGAGCAAAACGGATTCATCGTCAATGCACAGCACAAACTATCGTGCGAACTATGAGTGCCGGCTGTGGGCAAGGCTTTGCAGCCGGTGAGCGCCTTACTGAAGTGGTTAAAGGAGTGGTTCTCAATCAGGTGCGATTCCCCCCTCCTCAGGCCCAGGAACATTTGGCAATGTCTGGAAACAGTTTTGGTTGTCACAAATGGTGGGGGAGGGAAGCAACCCATAGGCAGAGGCCAGGGGTGCTTCTAAATAATTCTATGATGCACAGAGCAGCCCCCACAATGAATTATCCAGCCCCAAATGTCAGTAGTGCTGAAAGTAAGTGATCAGGCCTTAAAGAGTTCCTCATCTGACAGGATATTTGAATGTTTTGCTATAATCCATTTAAGGGTTATTTAAAATTTAAAGTTTATGCCTGGGACAAATGAAAGAAAATACCAGACAAGGGTGAGGAATGATAGCATTTATAAATTTCCACCAGATGGCGCTAAAACACAAATGAAACTCCAACCTCCTCTAGCCTCCATTTCAGAATTTTTTCTCTCCCTGGTCAGCCCTCTGGAGTAGCAGTGCCCATTCTTTTCAAATAGGATTGTCATTTTTTAGGTGCTTAGTGTTTCCCACCACCAGTATTTTTATGCAAATGAGTTAAAATGAATAATGAGGAAAACTGAGCTTGGAAGATGAAAAGAACAGGACCACCTCCTCAATCAGCTACAGAATTTCCATTCCCTGTAGCAATGAGTGTATGGGATAATTGGCTAGCTGCTTGGCTTCTCCTTTAGCCAACTTTTAGCTGGGCACCTGGCTACATGAAAAATAGACAATTCCAAGACTACTTTACCCTTAGGATGACCAAATAGTGAAGTTCAGGCCATTAGTGGGATGTGAGCAGAAGTGTCGTGGGCCACTTCTGGGTAGCACCCTTAAAGTAGTGGTTCTCAACTTGGAGTGACTTTGCCCCCCAGATGTCTAGGTACATTTGTGGTTGTCACAACTAGGGGATGCTACTGGCATCTTCTGGGTAGAGGCCAGGGCTGCTGCTAAACCTCCTACAATGCACAGAACAGCCCCAGAACACAGAATTATCCAACCCCAACTGTCAATAGTGTCAAGGTGGCAAAACCCTACTTTGGAGGGAAGGGGCATGCCCCTGGTTTCCCCTTTCCCCCTTCCCCATTGGCTGGAAGAAAGGTGCAGTGGTATGCCATCTGGGACCCTGTGGGCCAAGGCAAGAAACCAGAGAGGATGGAGCTACAAGACAGGTGGAATTTAAGTCCCTAGTCCCATGAGGCTGCCATACTACTTTGGACACCCAGACTGCTGCAAGACAGAAATACACTTCTCAAGGTTTGAGCCATTCCTCTTCTCGTTCTCTGTGACAGCAGCCGAGGTAATAGCCTAACAAATACCATAGTATACTAATATATACACATATGCCTTCTCTTCTCTTTCCTTCCTTTCTTGATGCTGGTTTCTTCCCTAAGGCAGAGATTCCACCAGGTCCCAATCCAGACCTGACTTTTCCAAAAAAACACCACCCTCCTACCATCGCCCCTTTCTATCCACAGACATCTCATTTCCTCCTCCATCCATTTTCTGAAGAACCTAGTCTAAAATAATCCCTCTCAATAGACACACACTTTCCGGCACTGCAGATGTTCCCCGCCCGGTGCCCGGTGCCCGGACCTGGGGCAGCATGCAGCTCTCCGCCCCCGCCTCTCCGGGCTCCACTCGGAGGAGCAGATCCACCTCTCGCACCAGTCCTCCAGCACCGCGTAGCCTGCGAAGCGGACGTGCCGTCAGTAGCGTGGGCGGGACTTCCGGCGCACCGCGGTCACGTGGGACTCGCTCCGGAAGTCCGTTTCCAGTCGCCCCGGCCAAAGCCCTCCTCCCACTTCCCCTCTATCTGTCCCACGAAAAGTAGGCAGTTGCTCGCCCACCGCCCAGGATCTTCAAGCTGCGCGCCCACGAGGTGACTTCGGGGGCGGCTGGGTTTCCTTTGGGGAGTAAGGGAGGAGCCCACCCTGGGCTTGGCTTCCCTTGTTGCTGGGAGAGCCGAGGTCTTGGCTGTCACGTTGTCATCGTAATTGTCATCCCTCGGCACAAGGTGGGGCCCGCAGCCCCTGAGATTCTTAAATCATTGCAGGTTAATTGTGGGAGGGGACTAGTTCCAGAGGCTCTCAAGTCTACTGTGCTTCCTAATCACTGGACTACTCAAGAATTCTGATGCTCGGGCCCACCATTCTAGACAATTAAGTCCGAATCTTAGAAGTGGGGCCCAGGCATCGGTATTTTTTAAAGTCCCCCAGGTGGTTCTGATGTACTGAGAAGCACCGTGTAAAGATCTGTCGGTGAATTTGGATTTTGCCCATCCAGCAGTCTCTGAATAAAAGATCGCCCAGGATAACCTCATCCTTAGAGGGTTGTCTAGGATATTGGCCCGTCTACTCAAAAATTGGGGGTTTCTCTCTTTTTCCTTGCACTTTAACCTCTGTATGAGGTCAGAGTTTTTAGTGGAAACTCTGGCACCTGTAGTCGCTTATGGGTCTTACCTACTGAGGTGGATAATGTCTTTGCCCACTTTTCTTGATCAGTAATGAGCTAGAGTTATACCAGTGGCCAACGAAGTGCCTTTTTTAGCTCTGAAGTCCTGAGATTCCCTTAGTACAGATCAGATGGTTCTGAACAACTTTCTTTTTTTTCAGGAATGATTTTTAAACTTGTTTCACAGGCTAGGCATTGTATTCCGCTGTTTTTCACCTTAAGTCAGAATAAGATTTCTTTACAATGAACCATTTTTTTTTTTTCAGAGAAAAAAAAAGATTTCTTTAGAAGTCTAAAGATTAATAACACAAACAACATTTCTGGGATTATTTACTGTCACGGCTCCCATGAATTGTGGGATGAGAGATACCCTTTAAAAATACCATTTATAGGCCCAGTGCCATGGCTCGCACCTGTAATCCTAGCATTTTGGGAGGCTGAGGCGGATAGATCGCTTGAGCCCAGGAGTTCAAGACCAGCCTAAGCAACATAGCAAGATGCCCGTCTCTACAAAAAAAATTAGCCTGGTGTGGTAGCCCATGCCTGTAGTCCCAGTTACTCAGGAGGCTGAGGCAGGAGAATCGCTTGAGCCCAGGAGTTCAGTGCTACAGTGAGCTATGATCAAGCCACTGTATTCCAGCCTAGGCAACAGAGTGAGGGGGGAAAAATTGGACAATTAAGGCTAAAGTGTAAAAGAGTTTACAAACTAGCTACAGAACTCTTGGAACTACTTCTCTATGACAGGAGTCAGCCATAGAACAGTTGGACAACTGAAAAAAGAATGTAACTATAGTTGATCAAAGGTCAGATGAATTGAAAATATCCTTAAAAACATAACATATTTAAACATTTCCTTCCTGAGAAGATTTGGCACTTTCTAGTTAATTGAGTTACCAGCTTCTCAGTGGTTTGGGGGAGTAGAGGTAGGAGGAGAGAGTGTTGCCAGGAAACAACAGACAAGCTCAACAACAATTTCAACAGCATCCAAGAGCATGAAATATTAGCTATTTTATGCTGGAATAAAAATAGGAAATTTAAAAGGAACAGGTTGTAGAATTCATACCTACAAGTAATTGTGTCCAAATGAATGAGGCATAGTTAGTGCTGTATAAATTCAGAAAAGAGAGAGATTAACATGGAATTACCATGAATATGTTTATAGAAAAAGGCAACTTGAAATAAGACTCCTGAAATGTACTGGTGGTCCTAACCACTTTAAACTAGTCATGGGTTTTGCTGATATGCTCTTAATTTGCAATACCTGCCTGTTCAACCCTTATTCCTTTATGGTCACACTAGGTTTTGCTGTATGAAGGATATGCTTGCAGTGAAGTGAACTTATCTGTTTCTTCCTTTGAACTGTATTATCATTATGTCATTCTCAGTTATCCCATTGCCTGTTGTGTGTTTTTTTCTTTTATTTCATTATATTATGGAGGTACAGAAATTGTTAGGGTTACA